>VDFB02337593.1:0-21026 GCA_007258455.2 Sequoia sempervirens
CAATCATAGACTATTTGCACAACTCTCAAATTCAAAGATGGAAAAGCATGAACCGATGAGGGAATTCGTGGCAAGGTTTAATCGTCTTGTTACACGTCTTTCTCACACTTTGAATCCATCTGATGAGATTTTGATGAGTTCTTTCATCAACGCGCTGCCTTCAGAAATTGCCTTTTTCCTGAAGATAAGCGAAGAAGATGATCTACAACACCTTCAGGAGGAAGCTATCAAGCTTGAAGATAACATGATTACAATAGGCAAGATGAAAGATGATTTGATCAGGCCGCTCGTGCAAGCGTCTGCTGATCCATTGCTACAGAAGGTAGCAAATGAGGTGACAATACTAAAGAGGCAGTCACCACCTTAAGGGCAACCAACATTGCCCGCACCACCTTTTCAACCACAACAACCGTACCAGCTGAGGAGAAATAACTTCCAGCCGTACAATAATTTCAAGTCAAAGTTTCCGCAAGGAGAACCGAAACAAAATAATGAAGCTGAGAAAGTTACAGTCTTTTGCACGTTCCATGATTCAGTTGAGCACACCGGGGCTACTTGTTCGGAAAATCCGAGAATGAATCAGCTCATGGGATTTGCCGATTCTGCTCCTAGTTTAGACTTCATACCTTATAGTTCAAACGTCTTCTCTTCACAGACAAACGAGTTTGATGGCGACTCCGCAACGGGATACTTTGATCGAGAACCCGTAAATGAAGAAGAAGAATCCCGTCATTTTTCTCTTGCAGTGAATCATGAGAATATCACCTCACCTGTGTTCACACGTGCTCAGCTTTTCAAGGCACAGAAGGAGGAAGAGGAAAAGCGGAATTTGAATACAAAAGCGAAGGAAGTAGCTTCTACTTCCAATCTTAAACCTTCACAAGAGAACATCTTGCCAACTGCTTTAGATACGTCTTTAGCAAGCTTTGACATCGTGTCTTCCATGATGAAGACAAAGGTACAAATATCTCAACTGGAGTATTTACAAGATCATCCAGAGCAGCTGGATAGAATCTTGAATGTTCTTAAAAAGAAGACTGTCGTTCAGCCGACATTGCTTCAATCCTCCGTACCTGCAGAAGAGAAGCCTAGGCCATTCTATATATCTTTATATATAGGAGGTTTTAAGCTGAGCAATTGCATAATTGACAGTGGAGCTTCGGACAATGTTATGCCCTTACAAATTATGAATGCGTTGGGACTTTCGTGCACCCCGACTCAGGAAAAGTGTTATTCACTTGAGTCCAAGCCGGTGCCGTTAGTCGGACAACTCAAATATGCGCAAGTAAGGCTAGCGTCGTGTCCAGAGAAAAAGATCATGATGACCATCCTGGTGGCTAATATTCCTACTAGCTACGGGATGTTACTTAGTAGAAGTTTCTGCAAGGATCTTGGAGGAGAAATACAGATGGATTGGTCGTTCGCGACAATCCCATTGAAGAAAGGCACTTTCAAGCTAGAACCGGAAACCAAATCAAAGTTCACAGTAGTGAAATCCTAGGACCCACATGCTCAAGTGTTGTATCAAGATACGGGTCCAGGAACATATGCTATGGTGTCAGAAGTGACGGAAGATTGCCAGAATTTTGCGCTTACCACAGAATTGTCAAATGAAGAATCGAAGATGTGGACGATGCAGTTTGATGGTAGCTGTTCGACTTCAGGCTCTGGAGCGGGAGTAGTGATTATCTCTCCCGAAGGTCGTTTATATCCTTTTGCATATAGGTTGCAATTCGATTGGACTAATAATACTGCTGAATATGAGGCGCTTTTATTAGGTCTCAAAAACGCAAAGGATATGGGGATCAAGCTGCTTCAAGTTGAAGGAGATGCAGAGCTGATCGTTAAGTAGGTCAGAGAGCAGTTTCAAGTAAGAAAGAATCGTCTCCAAAACTACAGGCAGAGAGTATGGAATGCAATCAACTGGTTTGATGCATTCAATATCAAATATATTTCAAGAATGAACAATAGCAAAGCTGATGCACTTGCAGTTTTAGCCGCTCTTTTTATGCCTAACTCTGACTTTCGTCAGAAATCATTTGCTATTTAGCTAATCTACAGACCAGCTGTTCCTGATAATTTAGACAACTGGCAAGTCTTTAGTGACGATGAGGATATTGAAGAATTTCTTGTCATGGGAGACAACTATAAAGAATTGTTCTTTGAAGGGAGTTCAACCTCTCACAAAGAGTCAATTGCTGAAGAATTTGAGGTTATAGAATCTGGAATCATACAGTTGAAAGGAAATTAGATTCCTAAAGGTTTTGTATCCTTAGAGGATATTTTCGACAGGCATGATTGTTACATCCAAGATCAGAAGAGGTCAGGGGTGAATACTTCATCAGAATATAATCAAGTTAACATAGGTACTGAAGAGCACATGCAACACTTCAATTAGAAACTTGGGACACTGTGGACTCCTCGTAGCGGTGTCTATTCCTATTTCAGTTCAGAGTCACGAGTTCGTAATCGCTTGCATCAAGCATTACAATCCGGCTACAAGGGAGATTCAATCAGTTGATGGCATGTTGATTTGCAGTTTGAAGCCTGACATGATCAAAAAATGTTTCTCCATTCCCCCTTGGCCTGAAAGTGTCACTATCTCAAAGGGTGAATGTGAGAGGATGTGGGAAATGCACAAGGACAAATATAGCAAGAAGATTGCTCAAAGGTGGATGAAGGAGAAGCATAAGACTTTGCCTAAGAACATCGGGCGAGGCGAATTCAAAGATGAGATTGCTATCATAATCACCTTGCTCAACAGGGTAACTGGATTAGAAGATGCTACAAAGTTTCAGCCCTTGATCAGTGATAGCCTCCATCAGCAGATAACAGAGTATTTCCAAATTCACGAGTTCCATATGGTTTCTTACCTAGTCTACCTAGTGGCCTATCAAGGTCAATTCAAAGGGTTGAACACCGAGGGATCATTGAGCGTACAACATATCTACAACTATTATCTTCAGTTGGAATTCACGAAGTCACTGCATCACTACAAGAGGGTGAATGAGACTTTCTTGATGTACATAGTGTGGGACCTGGACAATGAATTGTACGTTCGTATCTCTTTAGTCGCTAGGGCAGCGATGGCGGAGTGGGCAGATTGGTTCATACAATTTCCTACTTTCACCTATCTCAAAGTCTATGGCTATTCTGGTGCCCCACTGATGCTACCAAGGTACCCATCAGACGAAGTTGTCTTCATGGAGTTTTTAAGGCAGGCACATGATGTCCACTGTTTTTGAGGAATAGAAAGAAACCTGCCCTCAATTTTCCATTGGGATTGGGAATCTATACATGTAGGACAACAACAGACGCTAAAACCATGGGAGATGAGTTAGACAAACTTGGTCTCAAGCCTTACAGCGAGAGACAATCGTATGATCCTCATGGCGTGTATGCGGCTCGACTTGAGAGAAACTATGCTCACATATCTGCTCTTGAAGATTTTTTGGCCAATTGTACAGATGAGTTCGAGGTGCAAAGGCGTAGTTATAGCAGGCTCACTCTTCACTAGATGAAAGACTGCTTAACAAAGGATATCAAAGGATTGTCAGATGACGATGAGGATGTGCTCCTCCCGATGTATGCTCAGAAGCGAATTGAAGATCAGCCCCTTCCTCAGGTCAATTGGGCTAATAAGGAATCCCTCTCACTCGAAGAAAGGACAAGGCAAGTTCTCGAGTATAGCAAGGTCTTCCTAGTTCTCGAAAGGAAGAAGTCCATACCAGCAGCAGAGCCACCAAGGGTACAACCATCACTTCCCTCCTCTTCCAGAGCACAATCAAAAGGGAAAGGCACAAGTCAGTCTCAAGATGGTGTGAAGGGCAGTAGGTCGACCAAAAATGTAAGGAGGCTAGACTTCTTAGCTATAGTCATACAGGAGCCATCGACGATTGAAGCAGAAGCTCCTCTAGAAGAGCCTATACCTCAGAAGGAGATAGAAGAAGCGCTCTTAGCACATGATTCTATACCACTGACAAGGTCTTCACCAATCCATATTGACCTAGATATTGAAGATGATGAAATTGCAATTGTACCTCCTAAGGAAGTTAGTAAAGACGCTACCGTGTCTTGGCTTGAGAGCTCCTTGGGAAGGGTGAGAAGAAGACCTTCATATCAGGTGAATTTTGATGACCTTGATAACATCTATCAGGAACCTCCTAAGAAGAAAGCAAAGAAGCAAGTTCACTTTGATAGGAATCCTGATGGTGAGATAGTCATGGAGGCTGCATTGCCCACAAAGGACAAGAACAGAGATGAAGTTGATATGGATGACTTCGTGATGGTTAAGGCTAACCTTGGTAAAAACACCAAACATGCAGATGTCAGTCTATTTAGAGTTGTGTCTGAAAGCCTTCAGGAAAGAGTACTCAAGGATGGGGAAGACAAAGCAGCCCTCAAGGCTGAAATACAACAGCGTGGGCTTTATATTTCTAACCTCGTCCATGGCTCATCGCAGGCAACCCGGTTGCTGCCACAGGTTTTAGAGACACCAGCTGATCATCATCAGTTGAGGTAGCTGGTTATTTGTGGGAAGGAAACTCAAGAGTGGATTGAGAGTTTCATTGTTAGAGGAAAGGAGATCTTGGCACAAATGTTTCAGTTGAGAGAAAACGCTCATTAACTACATCAAGGAATCCAAGGGTTTGAACAATCAGTGGCTGAAGAAAAACCAAGGCATGAAATCATCATTGCTGATTTGGATATAGCCTATGGTTCAGCGGCTTCAAAAGAACACAAGAGGCAGATCCTTGCTTGGAGAGAGTGTCATGTCTCCAAGGTTAAAACCTACGAGAGGATATCCAAGGAGTTTATTGCCTACAGACAAAGGGTGATCGAAGTTCTTTTCATCCAAGAGTTTGTGATTGAGATCCCTTCTGTCATGTCCCCTTCTCAGTGACATCTCTCAGACGACTGGATTGGCCTATCATACGACCCTCGTAGGCCGATGGACTGGATAGAGGGTCACTTCGGAGCTTGGCTCAGCTTCAGTCGGCAGGGATTGATCAGTTGTCTTTCGTTCTGGCTCAATCAGAGACATTTTGCAGAATTGCTATTTTTAGCAGTTCTGGGCAGGCAGTGTGGGACCACTGCTATTTTTAGGAGTCGGCTGTGGCGGCATCAGGATTCACTCCAGAGTCTGTCAGCATCAGACGGATCAGTAAACGGGTTAGAAACAAGTGAGATATTAATATTTGATCGTACTGATTAAATATTAATTAATTAACGTTTATAATATAAAGTTATAATTTAATATTATAACTTAAGTGAATTCCTTGAGGGGTGCGCCATCATGAAGGAAGGGGCCAGTTGATATTTTATTTAATAATTAAATATTCAGTGGAGAACTATGGAGAAGTGAAAATATTAAAAGATGAATATTTCATTAAAACCCTATTTTCAAGGGAATCGCACTTTTCAGTGTATTTGAAGGTTTGCCTTGGGAATTGAGCCGATTATGTGATTATTGAATTTGAAATTGATCAATTTTTGGTCTGAGCCTGAGACTTAGGGTTTCACGTTCGATTCCTTGGAGAACGAGCCATCTCCAGCGGAAAGCAGTTCAGAGAGTGTGCAATATCACTCGATTTATTGCCTACAGAGGTTTTCTTACTCAGAGAAAACTACAGAGCTTCAGAGAAATTCACATCTTCAGTTGTTGTCAGTAGATTGCATCCAGAGATCATCAAATAACATGGCGTACCATCTGCAGAGCACCAGACAGTAATTTGGAAGAGGCCGTACCATATTTAATTCTGATTTCTGACAGGCCGTACCTCTGCCAGGGCCGTACTTCTGTCATAAAGTCGACTTCATCAAATAAAACCAACGCCTCTGTCATAGGGTTCCAGCTTGCTCTGAAAGAGGCGCCCATACCAGTTGATCAACCCATGCACGCCAGAAGGAAGGAAAGAGATCACATTTATTTCTGCTGTATGGATGTGTACCTTCAGCCGTACCAGAAAACCAGGTTCTTTCCCCAATAAAAATTCTTCTTTTATTCATTGCTTCTTCTGGGTATCATTGTAATCACTTGAAAAGTTGAATCAAGGTTACTGGTGTTGTTAGTATTGCATTTCCAGAGCTATCTGATTTTTAGAGAATTTATTTCCATTTATTAGCATTTATTATCAAATTCGTACCTTCTCAATATTGCATCAAAACACAAAAAAATCTCAAAAACCTAAAACGTCAGAAAAAACTTGAAATATCAGTTAGATCTTTGTCAGAGGGAAACCAGGGGTTTCTACAGTGGTATCAGAGCTTGATCCTGCCATCCCTGAGGTTTAGCCATCACATGCGGCCGGAGGATTCGACACATCACGGGTATTATACCTTGAGGCGTGCAGCAGTTGAAAGGCAGCCTTGATTTGAAGCAGAAATGACGATCATGGGCCCGGGGAATGACGATAGGAGCTGAGAGATATACCTCGGACAGATGTCCCTCAGAACAACAGAGATCAGGATGATCCTGAGGTCTTACTCGCACTCAGAGATCTTCGTGCAGGACAACGTCGATCTGATGATGTATTACAGCAGGTGGCACAGGCACTGCAGAGATTAGGGACTTCGAGGAGACCGTCACCACATCGTGACGATGACAGGAGTGATGCTGGGTCACGGAGAGCACCTAGGACAGTGTCACGGACAGCTGATAGGCCTACAAGGCCTACGTTCACGAGACAGGAGCCCGATGAGGCTATGCCAGAGGAGGATCGGGATGATTTGTTTGCTGATAACCTTATGGCAGCAAACGAGGAGTGGGAGTTGATACCTCCTGCAGTCAGAGAACGGAACACTTTTGACCGTTTTATCACACAGAGGCGTGAACACAATAGGGCTCGTCAGGATTGGAGACCCCGACAGCAGAATAATGACCTCAAACATGCAACTAACAGGTTGAATCTGGTAATGTTTGATGGCAGTGGGAAGATGACAGCCCAAGCTTGGATTAGCAAGCTTGATACATTCCTTACCTTGCGTCTGATGGCTGAGAGAGACGCTATCCGTTACGCTACACTGCACCTCGAGGGAGTAGCTTATGACTGGTGGCATCACGGTATGGTGACGCTACATCATGATAGGATCACTTCATATCAGGAGTTCGTAGACAGGCTGGTTGAGAGATTTGATAGGAAGGATCCGGAGACTTACTTCAGAGATTTGGCACAGTTGAGGCAGAGTGGCAATCTCGAGACATACATCAGCGACTTTCAGAGACTTTCCGTCATGGTTCCGAGCATATCTGAGAGGCAGTTGGTAGTTCTCTTTATGGAGGGTTTGTCAGAACCACTTAAAGGCTGGATAAAAGCCTTTGACCCTCCATCATTACAGGAGGCGATGAGGAAGGCACGTAACATGGAGTTCGCAGCCCCGGCAAATAAATTTAACTCCAGAGGTTCTTCATCGTTCCGAGACAACAAAGGGTTTAATAAAAACAATGACAAATCTGATTATAACAAAAACAAATCAGATTATAGAAACGATTCGAAGGGTAAATCAGCTTTCCCACCCTTGGATCGTGAGGCCCTGAATGACCTTCGCAGGAAAAAGTTATGCTTTTACTGCAAGGGACCGTATGATGCCAGTCACGATTGCCCTCTAAGACCTAAGGGCAAGGCGAATCGTGTTATGTGGGCATACTATGAAGACTCTGAATCAGAAAATTCAGAGCAGCCTGAGCATTCAGATGAGTCAGAGACAGAGACTCCAGAGCATAGAGTGGAGGTAGAGCCCGAGCTTCAGATACAGGAGGGCAGATTGTCTAGCATTCAGCAGGAGGGTTCTTTCCGGCTCCGTGGTGTATTAGCGGGTCAGAGGGTCATTACCCTATTGGATACAGGAGCTACACATAATTTTATTGATGCTAGGTTCGTTGAGAAACGAGGGCTTATCACAGAGGAGTTTGAGGGCATCAGAGTCAAAGTGGCGGATGGGTACACTTTGAGATGCGAACGCATGATTAGAGATCTTCCATTACGCTTGAACAACTATGAGTTCAAGGCAGATTACTATGTTGTCAATATGGGAGACATCGATTTAGTATTGGGAATGAAGTCGTTGCACTCACTGGAGGAGGTCACACTTCGTCTCAAGGATATGGAAATACGTTTTGAGGTCGACGGGAAGACGCACATTCTAAAGGCAATACGGGACAGCGACCTTAAAACAATTTCCTTTCGCCGAATGGAGCGGCTCATGCGTCATGACATGGTAGAGTGGGCTGCCGAGTGTCATTTAGCACCTTTACAGGAGGGACAGCAGAAGACAGAGTATCATCCGGACATTCAGAAGATCAGAGACAAGCATGATAAGGTGTTCAGTGATATTCCGCCAGGTAGACCTCCAGATAGAGGGATAGAGCATATTATTGAGCTCGAGGAGGGTGCAAAACCCATCATGATAACTCCTTACAGGCATCCGAAAAGATTGAAGGATGAGATCGAGAAAACTATAAAGGAGTTATTGGCTATGGGTCACATTAGACCTAGCAAGTCGCCGTTCGCTTCTTCTGTTGTATTGGTGAAGAAGAAGGATGGAACGTTGCGCATGTGCATTGATTACAGGGTCCTGAATAAGAGGACAATCAAAAACAGATACCCGATACCGAGGATATATGAGTTGATTGATGAGCTTCATGGGGCATGTTATTTCACGAATTGATTCTGATTCGGGTTATCACGGATTAGAGTAAAGTGGCGAGGGACATAGAGAGCGTGCCGGATGTCATTGTAGGCACCGAGTTAAGTAGTGATGCCATTTGGAGCTCACTTCTTAGCGCCCGGCTACTTTCGATCTACTATGAGCGAAATTATTTCATTTCTTTCTTTGAGAGAGGTTTGTGTTGGTTTTTCTTGATGACATTACGATGCTCTGATGGGGACTTAGCGGGGGCTTTGGCTCATTTGAGTATATTGACTATCTTGGAGAGTCCTTATGCGCCAAAGGAGATCAAGTCACGACAAAGGATAACCAATTATATACCTTGGTCCTTATTATCGGTCTCGCGGATGGGCGCATTATGGATCACGAGAAGATCGCGCCATTGTTAGAAATTAGCCCACAGCGGAGCGACCTGATTAGAAGGGTTTCATCGGTTTGTGTGGATTCTACATGGGTCGTGAATGGTTATTCACGACATGCAGCTCCAGATGTGATTTGATGAAGAAGAGTTTGTTTGGACTAGAAACGGGGAGTGTTTTGAGAAGTTCAAGAGTTGATGACCACTTGCCTGTTTAGCGCGGACTTCTGAGAAGCCGTTTGAGCTTAGGTGTGATGCATCGGTGAGGGCATTGGTGCGGTGCTTATGCAGGACAAGCACCCGATAGTTTATGAGAGCCGCAAGCTCAGAGGACCCGAGAGGTTGTATAGCATATACGACAAAGAGATGCTCGCGATTATGCATGCCTTAGCTAAATTCAGGCAATATCTTGTTGGCAGCAAGTTTTGCATCAAGACTGATCACAACAGTCTTAGACACTTTTTAGGGCAGCGAGATCTCAACGACAGATAGCAGAAGTGGGTCAGCAAGCTGCAGGCTTATGACTTTGATATTTCATATATCAAAGGTACTCAGAACGTAGTGGCAGATGCATTATCACGGAGACCGTACTTGGGCACTATGGTTCAGATTGCAGAGGATTGGAGGCATTTGATAGTGGCAGAGTATGCCAAGGACAGTTGGGCCTCCAGCATTGTCGAGGGATCAGCAGTAGATACCAGGTACACACTTGTAAATGATTTGATCATTTACAAGCACAGGATATTTCTGATTCCCGGTTCTGAGGTGAAGAACATGGTTATGAGGGCCTTTCATGATATTCCCACAGCAGGACATCCCGGTTACTTCAAGACTTACAGGCAGATACGGGAGAGGTTCACGTGGAAGGGTCTCAAGAGAGATGTTCTTACGTGTATTAGTGAGTGCCACTGTTCAATGAGAACAAGCGAGAGGAGAACACTTTCACCGGCCGAGTCCTACTCTGACCACTTCGATTCTGTGAGGAAGTGGGAATGCCCTGTCGATGGATTTTATCCGCGGGCTTGCCTAAAGCCCAAAGCGTGATTAATATCGTGGTTGTGGATGGAAACTACGAAGTATGCCCACTTCTTCCGATCACCGACTCCACCCGGTGACTACCGCAGTGCGTGAGGAGGTGTTCTTTAGAGATATTCGGACTTCATGGGTTGCCACCAGACATGGAAATTAGGTGATGAGATAGCGGTTCTGGTAACCACGGGGAGGTCTTAGGGCTTTCGCGAGGAACCGAGCTTACGCAGGAGCACGGTTACCATCCGCAGACGGATGGGCGGTGAGATAGTTAATAGGTGGGTGGAGGATATCACCGGGAACTACATACTTGAGGGGCAACCCGAGAAGTGGGTCAAATGGATACATTTGTGTGGGTATTGCTACAACTTCGACATTCCATATGACCATTCGGATATGCCCTTCATGACTATACTTGGGTATGAAACCCGAGTTTCCATGTCTGTTGATGGCGGCCGGTGGGGTGCGAGTCGCGGAGGTTGGTTCGCGGAGAGTCGGGACACTATGAGGGCTCTCAAGGAGAATATTGCAAAGAGCCGCAGAATCAGCGGTATCACCCGGTCGGAAAGGGGCGGAGAGGCATTTGAGGTTGGTGATATGGTTTACTCATGCTTGACCCTCATAGTCAGTCCACTCTTAGGAAGAGTGCGTCAGAGAAGCTTAAGCCGCGCTATTACGGTCCTTTCAGGATCCTGAGGAGAGTTGGTGAGGTGGCTTACGAGCTTGAGCTTCCAGCTGAGAGCAGGGTACACAACGTATTTCATGTGTCACGCCTCAAGAAGGCGTTGGGTCATCGTGTTGTACCATCTGCAGTGTTACCACCCTTAGATGATGAGGGTAAGTTGATTCTAGTACCTGAGTCCATCCTGGAGTATAGGGAGAGACAGTTGCGTCGGAGGCCTATCAGGGAATATCTGGTGAAATGGAGAGATTTGCCGGTTGAGGATGCGACATGGGAGAGTGAGGAGATTCTGCAGCATCCGTCATTGAGATTGCTTGAGGACAAGCAATTTCAGGAGGGGCGGACTGTCATGTCCCCTTCTCAGTGACATCTCTCAGACGACTGGATTGGCCTATCATACGACCCTAAAGTAGGCGATGGGTAGATAGAGGTCACTTGAACTTAGCTCGGCCGGTCGAAGTTGATCAGTTGTCTTTCGTTCTGGCTCAATCAGAGACATTTTGCAGAATTGCTATTTTTAGCAGTTCTGGGCAGGCAGTGTGGGACCACTGCTATTTTTAGCAGTCGGCTGTGGCGGCATCAGGATTCACTCCAGAGTCTGTCAGCATCAGACGGATCAGTAAACGGGTTAGAAACAAGTGAGATATTAATATTTGATCGTACTGATTAAATATTAATTAATTAACGTTTATAATATAAAGTTATAATTTAATATTATAACTTAAGTGAATTCCTTGAGGGGTGCGCCATCATGAAGGAAGGGGCCAGTTGATATTTTATTTAATAATTAAATATTCAGTGGAGAACTATGGAGAAGTGAAAATATTAAAAGATGAATATTTCATTAAAACCCTATTTTCAAGGGAATCGCACTTTTCAGTGTATTTGAAGGTTTGCCTTGGGAATTGAGCCCATTATGTGATTATTGAATTTGAAATTGATCAATTTTTGGTCTGAGCCTGAGACTTAGGGTTTCACGTTCGATTCCTTGGAGAACGAGCCATCTCCAGCGGAAAGCAGTTCAGAGAGTGTGCAATATCACTCGATTTATTGCCTACAGAGGTTTTCTTACTCAGAGGAAACTACAGAGCTTCAGAGAAATTCACATCTTCAGTTGTTGTCAGTTGATTGCATTCAGAGACCATCAAATAACATGGCGTACCAGTTGCAGAGCACCAGACAGTGATTTGGAAGAGGCCGTACCATATTTAATTCTGATTTCTGACAGGCCGTACCTCTGTCAGGGCCGTACTTCTGTCATAAAGTCGACTTCATCAAATAAAATCAACGCCTCTGTCATAGGGTTCCAGCTTGCTCTGAAAGAGGCGCCTACACCAGTTGATCAACCTATGCACGCCAGAAGGAAGGAAAGAGATCACATTTATTACTGCTGTATGGATTTGTACCTTCAGCCGTACCAGAAAACCAGGTTCTTTTCCCAATAAAAATTCTTCTTTTATTCATTGCTTCTTCTGGGTATCATTGTAATCACTTGAAAAGTTGAATCAAAGTTACTGGTGTTGTTAGTATTGCATTTCCAGAGCTATCTGATTTTTAGAGAATTTATTTCCATTTATTAGCATTTATTATCAAATTCGTACCTTCTCAATATTGCATCAAAAACACAAAAAAATCTCAAAAACCTAAAAACGTCAGAAAAACTTGAAATAT
Organism: Sequoia sempervirens; assembly: GCA_007258455.2. Taxonomy (NCBI): domain Eukaryota; kingdom Viridiplantae; phylum Streptophyta; class Pinopsida; order Cupressales; family Cupressaceae; genus Sequoia; species Sequoia sempervirens. Next base: position 12,408 of record VDFB02337593.1, read on the forward strand.
CAGTTAGATCATTGTCAGAGGGAAACCAGGGGTTTCTACACCTTCTCGGTACAGTCTTGAAGATGGTTCTTATGTCTTGCTTAATGAAGTACAAACTCAATTTCAGAGTGTTGTTCGCAGCTGTGATAGCAGCAATACAGTTGGTGGCAGAATGAATCACCTTGCCATGATGTCAGCAAAATTTGAAAAAGCAGCCAATGAGGTCAAAGATTTCCTAAGATAAATTGCAAATGGAGAAGATATCTTGGAAAAACGCAACTTTGCTATTGATGGGATAGATGCACTGAACCGGGACACAGTTTCCTGCTTTTTAGCAGATGTCATTGAGATTTAAAGCAAGCTTTCATCTAGAAGCTTTCTTCTTGCTTTCTTTCTATTCTCAAAACAATTCTTATCCATTCTTTAAGAAGAGAAAGAAGATAAATTGTAATAGTTGGCAGTCCCTGCTTTTTCTGCTTTCTTAGGTGTTAGATGTTATCTTCTTTCTAGATTTATAAATAAAGCTTGCTTGCTGAGCAAGCCCTAGATTGTAAAAGCAAGGAGATCTAAGGGTTCCCTACTCCTCTGCTTGCCTATAAATAAGAGCCTTTGCTCATTAGTTTTCTTTAACCATGCTAGTGATAACAAAACGTTGAGCCTAAGTGCCTTCTATTTGTTATTCAGTGTTGTTCAAATGTGTTTATGATAGCGAATTGTTGAGTCTCTTTTAGCCAACAAGGGGTTGTTGTAATTGCTGTTCCTATTGTGTAAGAACAAGATTGCAAGCCTCTTTAGTTGCAAACTCTTGTTCCAGGCATGTTTTTTGTAGATTTTGTTCCAAAAGTTTGATAAATAAAATCATGAGCCTCCTTTGCCTTGGTATAATGTCTCAGATTTCCGTTATATGTGTAATGCTTTTGTGATCTTAATTTCAGCTTACATTGAAAAGTGTGGATGTATGTTGAGAAAGAGTTTATTGAAGCACTTTGTCAGAGAAATCAACCTTGTTCATTTCTAATTCTCTTGCTCTGCGTATTACTTGAGATATTAGAAACGTCATTAGCTTAAGTTAGTCGTAGTTGGAATTCTTAGATTAGAAAATATCAGCTGCGGCGTTTTTGTTTTATAAACCTTGTGCTCTAGCTGATCAAAGATAAATTTTAAGTCTCAGTGTCTCAGTGAATGTTAAAATGGCTGGTCAGGTGCCAGTGTGTCATTCCTCATCTGATATCCATGGTTTTATATTACATTTTCTAGTATTTTATTTCATGCCTGGCATTATATTTCAAAAATACACAAAAAAAACAAATATACAAAAAAAACACAAACAGATTCAAAACCCCTCATCAGAAGTACAGAGTTTTAGAAGTTGGACGGAGATGAGTTCTTACACAAGGTGTGTGGTACAACTTGCATGTCCTAGGTCTAGTTGGGTTTATCTAATATTTGAAATATTGTAAATAATGTACTCATAGGAAAAGGATGTCTCTCTCGAATGTAATCTTGAGATTCCACACTAGCATTCTTTGCCACTTATCAATTGTATTATGATGTGTATATGAGCATCTATGTGATGTAAGATGTGTAAGAGCATCTATGACATTGTAAGGTGCATAAAGAATTTGTAGAGCATAAGAGCATGTAAAAGGGAGTTTCAAAGGGGACTAGGAAAGTCATAGAATACCTTTGACCAGTTTATAAGTTGTAAAATTGATGTGTGAGAACTTCTTTCAAGAGGTTTGAATGGACCATATTGGAGGCCTCAAGTTTGGTAAGTTAAATATTTCCCCCGAGGAGTTACATAGTATTTTGAAAAGGTGGACTCATTGTGAATGGGACATGGGAATCTTGGACCAATTTGTTCGCCCAAATTGTGCTTATTGTTTTGGACCACAGTATTGAAAATCATTGGTGGTTTCTAAGATTACCATATTAGATGTTTGGGTTGGAGGTATTGGGCACATGTTTATGTAGGGTTATGTTGTTAGAATGCCTCTAGATTGTAGAGTGTTGCTCTCATTGAAGCACCTAAGTTATGATAATGTATTGTAACATATAGTTTCTGATAATACCTTGAGTGTTTGCTTTCAAGGACTGTTTTTTCCCTTTGTAGGGTTCTAGGATATGTTTGTGTCACTCTTGTTTTTTGGTTGTTATGTTCCTTTTCTCATTTTTTCTTTAAATCTTGATCGTTTGAAGTGTTGTTTTATGAAATATCCCAGCCCTTCGTGAGATATTTACAGACTGTTCTGCCTTGACTGAACATTTTTTTTTTTTTTTGAATGTTTTGCTTTTTTTGTGGTTTTTTTTACAATAAGGATGCTAGAACAAATAAAAGAAATGCAAATGTAGCAAACTAGGGGAAATCTGAAACTAAAGCTAATGCCAATACTCAATCTATTATGATCAGATTTTTCTCTAATAATGCAAATACAAATAGCTCTTTGAATTCAGATGTATTTAATAAAGCTTAACCATTGTCTCATACCCGGAGCAGCCATAGCTAAATGAAAATGCAAATCTGGAAATGATTGACAGCAGCTGTAACCCTCATCGAATGGGCACGAAGCTTGCAAGTCAGGTTTCTCCACCCCTGAAACACATTGCAATGAATATTATGACCCAGCCGCCCTCAAACATAAAGATTTCAGACCCTTTCCTTAGGCGTTTCATCCTAGGAGAAAAACGCCTAGCATCCAGAACTATACGGCCTGGCAGTTACTTATTTGTACGGCTTAGCTTGGTCTAGATGTACGGCCCAACAAGGTACAAACATCAATTGAAACCCTCCGAAAGATTTCTCTTCTAGAATCTGAAACTCTTCACAAAGCCTTGAATTTAATGATGTTAAAACCTCCAATCAGCACAATGAGACTTGTGATCAAAGTCTCCAATAATTTGTAAAGCTTAGATGCTCTTTCAGATCTGTAGTAAGCAATATCAAGGAGAAATTTGTTCCCCAAGACTAGTTGCAGCAGCAAAAACACTTGTGCATACACACAGACCAAAGCCTCTCAAAAATCATAAGCGTCGAATGAATGAAAGCTTTTTTCTTCAAACCTTTTATACCTCCTTGGAAAGCACGATTCCCAAGGTTGTTTTTGTTCATTAAAATAATATAAAACATTTTCTTTTTAGTTGAATTTATGTTATATCTCACTTGGGCACTTAAATTATTACTTTAATATTTGACTGTATATCACTTATGACCCCCTTTAAAATAAAGTCAAATTAAACCATATAATATGTACTTTTTGAATGTTAATTATTATTATTAAAGTATATCTTTAATAATAAAAAAAGGCCATCTCTCCAACAATAGTCATCATCTACTGAATTTGACAGTGCCAAGAGGTAACCCACTGTGTCATCTGCTCACTCAGGTGACTTGCCAAAAATAGAAAGGTTTGCCTCTATCTCTCAATTAACTTACTATAAATAGTAAGTGCATCAAAACGAAGCGAGAAACCATTGAATAACAAGCGACTGAAAGATGCTAAGGGTCTAAAGAGAAAAACATTGCAAACTGCCACCTGAAGAGCAGAATAACTCTAACATAGGACCCTCTAAACAACAATATTAGCCTACAAGGGTCAGATAATAGGCTAATCCAACGAGATATGACAAGCTAAGAAAGGGACATTATAGTCCACCCTCCCTGAAATTGCTTGTCCCCAAGCAATCTCAACTTTGGATGCTGCAAGATATTCTCTCTCTCCCATGTAGCATCCTCTACCGAAAAGTTCCTCCATTTGATCAAATACTCTGTGATGATCTGTCTCCGCAAATGACGCTTTCTGAAATCAATGATGGCCTCAGATACTAATATCAACTTCCCCTCCTCATCAAGGGGTGGTAGAGCTGTAGAGGGAATAATATTGTGTCCTAACACCTTTTTGAGGTGCGACACATGAAATACATTATGCACTCTGCTGTTTGCCAATAACTCTAGCTCGTAAGCCACCTCTCCCACATGCTTGGTAATCCTGAAAGAACCATAATAAAGTGGCTTGAGCTTCTCGTCACCACTCTTCCTGAGAGTGGATTGGCAGTAGGGTTGAAGCATCAAGTACACCATATCACCTATATCAAATGATCACTCAACTCTCTTCTGATCTGCATATTGCTTCTGCTGATTTTGTGCCTTTTGTATATTTTCCCTCAATGATCTCATGATATCTTGATTCTCCTGAAGGTGTCTAGCACTTGGCACCCTACTGTCACTTAGCAACAAATCTAGAAAGTTGGGTGGATCATACCCATATAAAGCCATGAATGGTGTCATCTGAATGGACATGTGACGAGTGGTATTGTAACAATACTCACACAGATGTAACCATTTCACCCATGCCTTCTGTTGCCTTGCTATGTAATTTCGGAGGTATCCTTCCGCCCATTTATTAACATTCTCTGTCTACCCATCCGTTTGCGGGTGGTAACTGATACTCGGAGTAAGCTCGGTCCCACTAAGCCTGAACAACTCCTGTCAGAAATGGCTCATAAACCTGCTATCCCAATCACTAACAATACTCCATGGAAAACAATGGAGCCTGAATACCTCTCGAAAGAAAATATTTGCTACCTGTGTCGTTGAATATGTAGCCGAGATCAGAAAGAAGTGTGCAAACTTCGTAAGCCGATTGATAACCACATATATACAATCTCTACCTTGGGCTTTTGGTAAGCCCATAGATAAACACTCCCACTTCTTGTCCGGAATGGGGAGTGGCCAAAGAAGACTTGCAGGAAATGTGTGCTCTTGTTTATTTTGCTGGAAAACAGGGCACTCTCTCACATACTAAAGAACCTTGGACTCAAGACCTTTCCATGTAAACTGTTCCCGAATCTGCTTATATGTCTTGAAGTAATCGGGATGTCCTACCATAGGAAGATCATGAAAGGCCCTCAATACCTTGTTCTTCATCTCCAATCTTGGTACCAAAAGAATTCTCCCCTTGTAATTAATGAGCTCATTTACAATGGAGTATCTACTATCCTGAATTGTACCATCAACAATGCCTGAGGTCCATGGGTCCTTGGCATACTCTGTTGAAATTAAGTGCCTCCAATCAGCTGCAATCTCAACAAGGGAGCTCAAATGTGGTCTACGAGACAACGTATCAACAACATATTTTGTTTCCCTTTGACATATGCTATGTCAAAGTCATAAGCTTGTAACTTACCCATTTTTTGTTGACAATCATTAAGATCTCGCTGCCCAAGGAAATGTTTTAGACTATTATGATCCATTTTAACACAAAATTTGCTGCCAACTAAGTATTGCTTGAATTTAGTCAATGCGTGCATAATGGCTAACATTTCCTTATTGTAGATACTGTAGCTACACTCTAGCCCCCTCAATTTCTTGCTCTCGTATACTATGGGGTGTTTGTCTTGCATTAACATTGCACCAATCCGCTCACCAGAAGCATCAAATTGAAGCTCAAATGGTCTAGTAAAATCTGGTATAGCAAGAACTGGGCATGTACTCATCAGAAGCTTGAACTTCTCAAAACACTATTGTGCCTGATTAGTCCAGACTCCAAACGAACTTTCTTCGTCAAGTCGGTGAGTGGTGCTGCCTGTTGTGAAAATCCCTTGATGAAGCGTCTATAGAAGCCACACAATCCCATGAATCCCCTAAGTTGTGTGAGATTCTTTGGAGTAGGCCAATCCATAATAGCCCAGACTTTATCTGGATCCATATGCACACCCTTTGCAATGATAATGTGCCTAAGATACAGTAACTCAGATAAACCCAAAGCACATTTGGATTCCTTGGCATACAAGGACTCCTCTAGAATGTTCAAAATTGTATCCAAGTGTGGAAGGTGCTCCTCCCATATCCTGCTATAAACCAAGATGTCATCAAAAAACACTAAGACAAACCTCCTCAATTGATGCCGAAAAACCCTATTCATGGTAGACTGAAATGTAGCAGGGGCATTGGTTAAGCCAAAGGGCATAACCAAGAACTCGAAGTGACCACAATGGCATCGAAAGGCTTTCTTCTCTACGTCCTGCTCTCTAACCCAGATTTGATGGTAACAGGATCTCAAATCAATCTTAGAGAAGTACACACCATGTAACTCATCAATCAGCTCATCGATATGCGGTATAGGATATCTATTCTTGATGGCTCTCTTATTCAAGGCACGATAGTCAATGCCATAGTAACGAGACTCAGACTCAGCTCAGACTCGGCTAGGGTGACTCAACTTTGGATGTAGGACTCGACGCCCAGACTCGGCTCAAACTCGGCTAGGGTGACTCAACTTTGGACTCAGGTCTCTACGCCCAGACTCGGCTTAGACTCGGCTAGGGTGACTCAACTCTGGACTCAGGACTCGACGCCCAAACTCGGCAAAATGAAAAAACCCTAGAAATTTAGAGATTTTCAATGATTTAAAACTTGTTTGAAGCACCCTTTATTGAATAAACCTTAAAGACACAATAATATCATTAAATAGAAGCAAATTTGATCACATACACAAGTATACATTGATCACATAAGCAGAAAGTACACAAATTGTAGTTGAGCTATTGAAGGAAATAACATACTTAGATATATAAATATAGTCAAATGTATACAAAACTCATGGAATATGAAATCCATGACATTAGATGTTCCAAACAAATATGAAATATCAAAATAATAACTACAAGTCTATGGCTCAAAGGAGTTTGCATCCTTCCTACGAAGGCATCTAAGGTGGGTCCTAGATGATGTAGCAACTACAACCATAGTCTCTACTTGTGACTCCATGCCACCCTCACCAACATTAGTCGTGGATATGTTTGCTCGTGCTTTAGCCTCCTCCTCTGCCATGGCTATAGCCTCAGTCTCTCTATCTGCCCGATCAACCCAATTAAGGTCCTCGTCACTAACACAAGTATACATTGATCATATAAGTATAAACACAAATTGTAGCTGAGCTGCTCAAGGAAATAACACACTTAGATATATAGTCAAAGACTCAAATGTATACAAAAATCATTGAATATGAAATCCATGACATCAAATGTTCCAAATAAATATGAAATATCAAAAGATTCAAAACAATAACTAGAAGTCTATGGCTTAAAGGAGCCTACATCCTTCCTACGAATGTGTCTAAGATAGGTCATGGATGATGCAACAACCATAATCTCAAGTATCAGGGTAATTTCCGTAATGCGGTTGAAGGGTAGTGCCCTTTGTGGGGGTCTAGGTGTAGTGCCTCTAGTGGGGTGGAGGGGCAGCGCCCCTCGTGGGGGTTTGGGGGCAGCACCCTTAGTGGGGTCAAGGGGCAGTGCCCCTTGTGAGGGTTTGGGGGTAGCATCCCCAGTGGGGTCAAGGGCAATGCCCATTGTAGGGGTTTGGGGGTAGTGCCCCTTGCAGGGGTCTGGGGGCAGTGCCCCAAGCGGGGTCAAGGGGTAGCGCCCCCAGTGGGGTCAAGGGGCAATGCCCCTTGTGGAGAGAATCTGAGGCCGGCGCCCCAGCGAAGTCTTGGGGTGGCGGTTGGGCTGCAGCTCCTTGATACTCCACCTCGACCCAAATTAAGACCTCCAAAGTGAATAAACCTTCATAGAAATTACATCATTTGCATTCACAATAAGTAAAAAAAAAAAAAACAAGTTTTAACTTTAAATATCATGTAAATTTTTACACTTTTCAAACCCTGCTTGTTGCCGAGTTTTGTTGACAAGACTCGACTGGACTCGGCGAGTTTGGTGAGTCCACCAAACTCGGCGAGTCCAGTTCGGACTTGGCAGGACTTGGTCGAGCCCCCAAGACTCGGCCAGGGTGACTCGACTCGTGACTTGCTGAGTTTTGGCGAGTCCTCGCGAGTCTCGTTACTATGGTCAATGCACATACGTAGAGTCCCATCCTTTTTCTTAACTAATACCATAGAAGATGCAAAAGGGCTCTTACTAGGCCGAATATGACGCATATCAAGTAGCTCCTTTATGGTCTTCTCTATCTCATCCTTTAACTGCTTGGGATGCCTGTATGGTGTGTTCATAACGGCTTTTGCACCCTCCTCCAACTCAATAGTGTGCTCAATACCTCTATTTGGAGGTCTACCTGGTGGTATGTTACTAAACACTTTGGTGTGTTTATTCATCAAGTCCTGTACATCTAGTGGATAATTTGTCTTTTGCTTCCCCAACTCTGTAGGCATGAAACAACACTCTGCAGCCCATTCCACCTGGTCATGGCGGATTAACCTCTCCATCCTCCTAAAAGATATCATTTGAAGACAACCATCTGATATAGCCCTTAACACATGTTTTCTCCCATTTGCTTCGAATTTCATTTCCATTTTTTTCAAGTTGAGGGTGAATTCACCTATGGCATGAAGCCATTTCATGCCAAGCACAATATCCATGTCTCCCATACCTACTACATAAAAATCTGCCTTGAAGTCATAATCATTAAGGTGCATGGGAAGATCTGAAATCATCTTGTTACACGCAAGTGTGTAACCATCAGCCGCTCTAACATTAATTCCTTCAAACTCTTCGGTTTGAAGACCACGCCTAGCTAGCAATTTCTCATCAATGAAATTGTGCGTGGCACCTATATCCAATAAAGTAATCACTCTTTGCCCTGCTAAGACTCCTCGGATTCTAAAAGAACCCTCACGTTGAATGCTA
>VDFB02337594.1:0-27967 GCA_007258455.2 Sequoia sempervirens
TATTGGAGCATCAACTCTAAAATAATGAACACGTAGTGCTACAGACCCTTCATTGTTGAGAGGAGAATGAACTACTAAGGCTTATGCAAGGACAAAGAAAACATTCATATCCTTTCGTGGGAAGCACCCACTAAGGTTCAATAGAGGATGATAGACCAAAGAACAATTGTTAGTGCTTCAAAACTATTACAAAGATGACTTTATTAAATAGCATAGCATGGAACCTAACACAACTTCTACGAAACTAAAAGAGTGTAAAACATGATTCAATTTGCTATATATTTTAAGTTAGATACCACAAAAGCTGAAAACTAAAGAACAATAAATTATCAAGATCTTTGAAATACAAATGGCGCAGAGCACCAGTTTGATATAAGCAAAGAATTAGAGACACGATAAAGTCCAACAGGCATAGTTCGATATGTCTCTTCTTTCTATTACTTCAAAATAATATAAAATAGAAAGGTTAGATGTTATAGACCGGACATTACCTTTAGAACTGATCTAAAATATTGATGACAAACACTAATAGACAATTCTGTAATATATTTTTCACACTCCGGGGAGAGGCTAGGAATATCCCTTTTATAAAGCAAGAGAAGCAAACAAGCATTAAGCTCTCTCCACTGCCTAAAACACAAAAGAAAAAACCCAAATGGTGGCATTAAATTCCTAGCCCTAAAAATATTGTTTGAAGATCAGATTATGTTAGATAAATCCATATGTAATAAAGTTTGAGTAGCTAAGCGCCGATTGAAACAAAACTCAAACCACCCAAGCTTGTTCCTTTTATTAAAATATGTGAAAACTAGCTATCACTACAATGATTTTTCCTGTCAAGAGAAATGTAGCCCCATAAAAACATCATTTGACATAAATTTGATTGCTTGCAATGTTGGCAGGGTGATGTCCTGAATCTAGTGTGGGCACCTGCAGTCTTTAGGGAATGTTTGACTCCTTAAAAATTCACCTATTGACAACCAACCCCTTCAGGACATGTTCAACACAAGTGGACATTTTAGAAATCCTCTTAGTGTTGCTTGTGAAAAATCCTATGATGTAGACACGTGTCATCGCCTACACCCCAAAAGGTAAGCCATTTACAAAAGTTCATGCAACCACCATGTGGTGCCATTATGCACCTTTATGTGAACATAGAGTTGCGACCTTTCTCAAAAGTGTGCCCATGTGACATGTGTGCAAGCCCGACAGTAAATACAAAATAGAAGAAAAGAGAAACAAGACCCTCGAATAGCAAATTCAATGTAAGAACAACAAAAAAAGAAAAGGAAGCAATGTGAAACACATGTAGAGAAAAAGCTCTACAATCCTAGGGGCTCTTAAGGGGCCTTCACCTATGGAGGTAGGAACCCAACAAAACTCTAAACCTCAAAAAGAAAAGATAGGTGTGTGGCCTTAAAGCCTAAGAAATGCAGTATGTAGAAGCTCTTAGTCTATGTCTGAAGTTTGAAGTAGTGTGCGCAACTCCTCAGAGGACTGATCTAAATAAAAAATCTCTTTAAACAAGATGTCTCTAAATTTTGCATGTGTGGCTCTAATGTGAAAATAGATTTGAGCTAGAGGGTGCAGGATGTCTTCAATTTCCTTGGCAATTAGGGATGGACCGAAGATTTGTAAAGCTAACTGATCATGTTGGATTCATTCCTTGATTAACACTACTTCGCTGGGTAGAAAAGGGGAAGGCAGTCCCAATTGGATGAGTTCTTAAAAATCCTCATTCATATTGTTAACCTTAAGCTTTAAAGCATCCTAGAAACTCTTGACCTTTTGGGCTGCCCTGTTAAAATTTATAAATTCAATTGCTTTCTTGGCAGCTACTCTTCTATCTAGAATCACTGCATCTACCAAAGTATCCTTTGTAGCTTTGTAAATCTTAACAATTAAGCTTTTTGATTCAATTTCCTTGGGAGTGATTGATTGTAGAATTTGATCAATGACTGGGTTAACCTTAGCGCTTAAATCTTGTGCATCTTCCATAAACCTTAAAGTCAATTGCAAGGATGTCACTACATTCTTTATCTTTTCCCAATAAGAGATATATAATTCTTGTAGCACAAAGAGGAACTTAGTTCTTTGTACTTGTGATTTTGATGTACTCTACTCTTGCTAAAAGTAGGACTATCTTTATTTCATCTCTCAATTGATTGGTCATTTCTAAAGCACTTGAAATTTTGAGGCACAATTGCTCTAATTATTTATTTAGGGCTTGTAGATTGGATTCGACGATTTGCCTCTCCCACTTCTCTGTGTCAATCACCACCTAGGCCCGATGAAGCTCTTCCTAAAATTAGTTTCCCTTCACTAAAATTCTTACTATTTTTGCACTTGCACACTCGAGACAATAGATAATTCTTGTTGCATTTTCTGTAAATCTCAATTTTTTCATCAAGTTGTTTCTCTGTCGATTCTTTGGTGTTCCTTTCATTTGTAGCCTAGACTTGGGAACTGGCCAACTCCTTTTATATCTCATTATTTTCCTTCTCAATTCTATCTCATAGCTACTTTTATTGGTCCAAAGACTCAGGCCTATATCTATTGCAGCTACTATTCCATCTCTTTGCATGCATGTTTTTGTTGATTTGACATATCGGAGAGCTCTTTCCAAAATCACTACAAATCTTGATTCATCTCCTACAACTTGTATCTTAAGATTTTTCTCTCATTCTGCTCAAATTCAACCTTGATCAACATGTCTCTCACTTCGACCTGAAGTTGATCTTTATATGCTTGCACTATTTGTAGTGCCACCAAAATCTTGTCTTGTTGCTCTTGCTTTTAAGTGAGTGATATCTCATTTTGTGCTTTGATTATAGCTTGATGCCTCGCAACTATGGTGTTAACCTCTTCTAACTCTGCCTATTTTTCCTTTAGCTTCTTCCCCACTTTCAGGTAATCAGCAAATACTACCTTCTATGTAGCCTTCATGAGGCCTAGCTTGTCATGAGGGAGAGTGTCACTGAGATTCAGGCATATTACCTGGATATTATAGTCTTCATACTAATTTTTTTCCTCAAGTTTGGAGATCAGAGCTCTCATAGATGTGATCACCAAATCCTCTTGCTTCTCATCATAGCATGTTTCTATCTTAGGGGTGGCTAGAGCTAGTGCGGCTTTTTCCCTCTATTTTTGCTTTCTTTCCTCTCGGGCTTGTTTAAAAATATGTATTTGTCTTAAAATCATAAGGGAATTCGATACTCTGTGTAGCAATAGGGACACTAGGGGGAGGACAATAGGAATGAAATAAATGGCATTCCCCACTAGTTTTCTTGGTGGATCATCCATTAGAAAACTCAAAGTTATTGGCAAGAAAGGCAGGATGCCTTGCCAATATTGTGAAGGACATGAGGTGCTCTTCAGAGTTAAGGGGGAAGTAGTGGAAACAAGGGTCATTATCATGATGGTAGGAAAGCATGAAGAGATCTACAAAATAGGTGGGTCAGAAATCAAGGCCTATGCTTTTGATAGGGTGATCAAGAGAGCAACCACGAAGGTGGTAAAAGATTCACGCTTCATGCGTGAGAGCTCCAAAGTAGTAGAAGCAATGATAGTATCTATGATGGGGGTATAAAGAGTATGGAATGTGTCATAGTGGTCATAGTGGCAATATGGATAGGAGGCAAAGGAACTGGTTGAACTAGAGATGTAGAAGAAGAAAGAATGGTGGGTGGGAAACTTACCTGCACCACAAAAATTGTGAGAGTTTGTGAAATGAATGTTACCTCATCGTCATCCTTTTCTAAGGGCTTCCTGACATCCAACTCAAGGGTTCTCCTTCTCTTTGTGGGAGGATCATTTGTTGCAATATATCCTTCAGCTACCAATCCTGACAAACCTTAAGCTCCTTGAGCAATCGGGGTCATCCTTGTAAACCTTCAAATCTATATTTGCTTGGTTGATGTGCTAGTGGAAGATGATGGTCATTGCTCTTTGTGTTGTGGTGGTTCCTTCTCTTTATGCTTTCCTACCTTGGCCCAAAGAGGCAGCAAGTCAAACCTTTCACTAGAAGTTGAACCTCCTTTGCATCATATATTTCATCAAAAGTTTCATCCATAGGGATGGCCTCATATGAGGAGCTTCGATCATTAATCTCCTATTGGTATTTCCAAAACTTGTACATCTTTCTTTTAGACCAATCCCTTTTCTTCAGCTAGAGTCTTAATGTCTTACTAATTGGGAGCTCTAAGTCAACCTATTTCATAATCTGATAAAAAGAAAGCCATGGGTGCCATGTAGATGGTAAGAGGGACAAGTCAACATCTACAACCTTTGTGTCCTCTATTGAATTTTTCTTTGCTTCCAAATATGGCCATGATTCATGCCTTAAAGGCATACACCCATCTAGATCATATTTTCATTTATCACAATGAGATCAAGGCCAAGATGGGCTATCTTGTTGGTCAACATATCTTGTGGATCCCTCTTCATAATTACTACCATATATTTACCCCATGTGATAGGGGGTTTGTAAAGTGTCATATTTTTCCTTCCTACCCCATAAGCGTCAATTGACATTTGTCGAAACATCTCAAGAGCAAGGATCCTGCTCGTCACACAATTAGGAGCCTAAAAGGCTCCTCTATGAATCCATGCATTCTTATGAAAGTATAATCTAGCCCTAAAAATAATCAAATGAAGGTTGATTCTCTCCCATCCAAGAAAGATGCTCAGGTGAAAACTTGGCACGATATTCTAACTAATACAAGTCTCAAAGGATAGGGGATAAAAAATAATTTGAAAATGTATGATAATCTTGTGTGTTTGAAAGCACATGAGTCCATACAAAAATTGGGTTTACTAGGCCTGAAGCATCCTTAGTATCTAATACCATACACTTCCTGAAAAACCTAGGATTCTGATGTAAAATCAGATCTGCAAGAAAAGAGGAATACCTGAACTTGTAAGTATTTTTGTACTCCATTAGTTTCCTGAGCATCTGTTTCGCAATGATTTTTGTGAAGTCATACCGAAAGAAACCTTTTTATTTGCTAAGTTTTAAAGCTAAACCCATCTAGAACTCATGTATATCATCATCATAGTCCAAGCTGAAAACAAAATACAAAATTGAAAAGACATATTATAGGTTTGAGTTAAATTCATTCTAACCCAAGGGGAACATAGGTGTCATGGTGCATTTATATCCTTTCATCTCATGATTGCAAAAACTTAATTGGTCGTCATGGTTGGCCCAATACTGATCCATTTGTTTCCTTGAAAAAAATTATGTCATAGGGTCGAGAGGGATACATAGCATATCCATGACAATTGCTTCACTAATAACAACCATAAACTTTTTTCCTCTAATAACCCCAACATCTTTATCCAACTTAGTTGCACAAGAATCCACTAATTCAGGACATACATGTATTTGAGGTTTCATATATTGTGGAAGACCACAATTCCAGAGCCGAACTCCTAGAGATTCGACATCTTTGTCTTTCAACTTATTGACCTTCCTCTAGAAGGCTCCTTCTCTGAGGCCTTTAGAGTTTACAATCAAAGGATCATAGATGTTATCAGCAAGTTCTTTGACCTGTTCTGTGTCAACAAGATAACCAGGCTTTTAAAAATTTGGTATTTAAAAATCATCATGGTTTTGGCATGGGCGTGTTGGCATAGAATTTTTTTCCAAAGACATCGACATAGCCTGAAGAGGGAAAAGAGATTTCAATACTTCTACCAGAGGATGATGCTTCTGCTACCATTTTTCTTCGATTTCTAGAGAACCCCTATTTGAAAACTTCTTCTGCAGAGTAAAACCTTAACCTCTACTTTGAGAGTTTACACTTAGAAAAATTCTTGCTCTCCACCACTTGGTTATTACCAAATTCCTACTCTAAACATGCTTGAGATAAATGTAGATAACGACATAATTAACCTTCCAAATGTTGCTAGCTAGGTGATACGTATGAATTAATCACCTGCCTTTTGGGAAATGTCAACCTCCATTTTGAAAATAAATGAAGGTACATCATATATACCACCTTTAGGGAAATGTTAATATTGAGAAAAGGGTGGTGTAACTTTTAAAAGACACTTGCAATAAATATAGGCAAGAGGTGGCATAACTAATGGTCATTTCACAAGGTGGTGCTAGACAACAAGCGAGGAGGTCACAGGACACATGGAAAAATGCCGCATCATTTGCATAAATTCTAGCACTTGGATTAATTACCAGGAGCCTCTAAATCCAACCTCGTATGATTTTCTCCTACTCCAAATTTCCAACATGCTCATTTTCTCTTTGTCTTAGACAAAGAAATTGAATTGAACACCTATTTTTTGAAAAATTTGAACTTTGTATAATTGAGTGGAAATTAATAGGATGATATCCTTTTTCTTCCTTATCCTTTTGCGTGAGCACTGTGGAAATTTTGTGCTTGTTATCGTAGACATACATGGTAAAATCCTTTCAAAAATTTGGGTTTGATAACGAAGTCATGGAAATGGATTTTTATCTTATCAAAAGCATTTCTACCCTCTGGGGTCCATTTGGAAATCCAATCCTTCTTTAACATGAGTTTAATGGGTCTTGCAAGCCCAACGAAGTCAGAAGTGAACCTATTGAAAAATTAATCTTTCCTAAGAAGGATTGAACCCCCTTCTTATTTTAGCAGGGAAACTCCTTTATGGATTTATTCTTTCGAGATTGATAAAGATCCCTCTTTAGAGACCACATAGCCAATTATCTTTCCTTGTGAAACAATACACATTTTTTGGATTTAAGGAAATCCCAAACTCGTAGCACCTTTGGAAGACCTTTTATAAATGATAAAAATGATCATTTCTTGGATTTAGAAAAAATTGCCAAGTCATCTAGATAAATAAAGATGATCTTATTGATCAAATCCTTGAAGGCAACATCCATTGTGCACTGGAAGGTGGACCCTATATTAGATAGTCTGAAAGGCATTCTTACATATATGAACATTCCTCACTTTGTGGTGAACATTGTCTTGTGTTGGTCTTCATCCTTGACATTGACTCGGTTATAGCCCAAAAAACCATCTAGTAGGGAGAACATCTTCGATCCGACCATAGTCTATAGGATTTGTTCCATTGATGGTAGAGGATAATGGTCCTTTAGGGATTCTTTGTTTAAATCCCTAAAATCTACATAGAGATGAATGTCTCCATTCTTCTTTCAAACCGACACTAGATTGGACACCCAAGTGGAATGCTTGATCAAGTAGATGATTCTAGACTCAATTAGCCTCTTCAATTCTTGTGTTATAAGGGACTCTACCTTGGGATTGACTGTTCTTTGTCTTTGTCATATTATATTTTCTCCTTTGGCTATGTCGATGGTGTGTTGGATATTAAGAGAATATTAAACCAAAACTTTCAATCACTAATGCATATTCAACTGTAGTAAGGAAATAAAGTATGAAACATTCACCACATCACATAGCATATGAACACTAGGATTTTTAAGTGGAAAACCCAAAATGGGAAACACCACAGTGAGGATTAGCTCACAATACATTATAACCGATATATACAGAAATACTCATTGCAAGTGGACTCACTGTCCACAGAGAAAAAGATAGGAGAGAGATGGTAGCTCACATCCTATTTTGAACTATTATAATTGCATCTAACATATGCATGAATATAGTTCCATTGAAGCACAATACAAATCTTCATCTATTTTTGATTCAACACTATGCCTTGCTCTTCATTCGCACAATTATGGTCTTCAACTTAACATTCAAAACTTAACTTTTCACTACTTTGATCAAATTCACATCATATCACCACATATCATATATATCATACATCAAAAACACCTAAAATAATCCAACATATATATCTTCATCAAACATAACATCAATTAAGTCAGCCTAATTAAATGTGACAATCAAAATATACCTTGTCGGCTCCAAAAAAGTCATCCACACAATGCGCCACAATTCAAAACTCAAAACACCTTAAAATAGGTCAACATGGACCTATAATTGTTCCCACATAAGACAGCAACACTCATTCAACCTTCACACAACATCAAACATGTTAAGTCGACACAGCATAGGACCTAAAAGAAAAATCCTTCGACTATGCATCCACATCTTGACAGATAGACCTCAAAAATTGATTTCATCTAGATACATGTTCTACTACCATCTAGCAACTTATCCTCAAAAGTGCAAAAGAAAAAACTCATCTGTGAAGAAGTACAAAATCTCCCACACAACTGTACTATACATAAAGTAACTATGATTTGTCAGGCCAAACTCTGTTACTCATATCTCTCAATCCAATTATCCAAACATGATGAAATATTGGAATTAGATACGTCTAACATCCAACAAAATTATGTTAGAAACATAAAGTGACATCTTCATTTGTGGAGTGGTGTAGACCCAAAAACCAATGCCTAGTTACACTGAACTGGTAGATTTGACACTAAGCCAATTTCCCACACAATTGATATTTTTGGACCAAATCAACTAGAAAAAAATTCTTCTTCAACAACTCAAAAATTTGTTAGAATAAATCAAAATGATCTACAACAATGTTTACATCAATGACAACATTGCATTACATCGTTATGTACCTTCCATGCTCATGTTTCCAAACAACATCATCAATGACAAACTTCCAACATTTTTTTGGTCTGAATCCTCCTTTTGAGACTCCTTGTTTTTAGCCACCTTTGGGATGACCTTGTCTTCATCATAGATTACATGTGTTCCCAGACTAGCAGCATGAAATTTACTGAAAGGGTTAGACTCTATGAATTGATTTAGCAAGACCTTCTCCTCTAGACTTCGATCACCCGTATATTCCTCATCTTCTAACATTTCCACACACTACATCTCATTCTTGGAAATGGATGTATAAGCGACTTCAAAATTCATTGCATCATCTTCTGCAATGTTCTCAATGTGCAGGGGTTTTGATAATATCTTCATTTTTGTGCCATCCTTATTTCTTAATATCAAATGTGACCAATCAAGAGCTAAGTATCCCCCAATTTTGGCGATGAATTCCCTTGATAGAAACATTCAAAAAATGAGAGGAATGTTGATAACGACCACCTCTTATGTGACCATCAAGCTAGGGCATGAATACAGGGTCAATGGAAGGCTTTTGATCAATTCTATTGTTGAGAACTTTTTCCCATCTAACTGCATAATTCCTTTATCTAGGGACTCATATTTTAAATTCATGCAATCTACCACCAATTTTGGCATGATTGTGGTATTAGCGCTTGAATCTATCATGGAATTATGCAAAAATTTGTGCCCCACAATGAGGGTTAGGAAAATGGAGTGGGCTTTTGTTTACATACCTCACTACTAGTCGGTATTTCTTTAATATTCATGAATGCTACGACACTTGAAGTCTGAGACTTCTAGACTAGCATTTTTCCCTTTTCTTGGTTATGCACCAGGGTTGAGCTTGTTTTTGGATCCTATTCCGCTTTTCCCAAAGCATCCTACAATAAAGATGTTTGCTTTGGAATAACTAGAATGTCCCATAAGGACACATTGGTAGGAGCTTTCTTTAATTATTCTACTACGTTGAGTGATCTGATCAATGGTACCTTTAGTTTAAAAAGAGGTGTCTCTCTCAATCTTGGGAAGGGATGATTTATTATAGGAAAACCAACAACTTTGTTTGTGTCTTTCTGTTGCATCTACAATTGCTACTATGTCTGCGACTGTTATTGCGATTGTGGTTATTGTGCTTGCAACACATATTCCCTAGTGATTCTTTGCTTTGAGTGAGTATTGTAGTTTGACTAAACTCATGGGGCTCCTAATGTTAGAATTTTGTTACAAATACAAAGTCCTCTCCCTCCATCCAAGAGAAAAGTGCCCAATCGAGGGCAATTTTTGTCTCTTGTTCTAAAGACATGCCCTACATATAAGTGTTATGTCTAGCACTTTCTATTATGGGAGATTGATGGGTTCCCACATTTGGAGAGATGCCTTGGCTCCTCTATTCTACTACTTTTTGTTGGAGATTTCCTCTTGGAAAATTCTAAGGCATGTGGGCATCATTGTAAGGAAAACACCAAGCATTCACATCTTCTGCCAAATTGTTATAGTCGGGGATGAGGTCCTTGTTTGAACTAGATGTCATGGTCTGAAGTAGAGTGGGTACTGGAACTATTTGAACTGAAACCTATGACTGATTGTTTCCCCTTGGAGCTCCCTAGTATGTTGGAAAGGTGGTATACCCCCTTGGTAATTTTGAGGAGATTTTGGAGGTGTTGCTTATTAGCACTTTAAACTAACAATCTCATTTGAGAAATTTCTCAACAGATTCTTTATTCATCTCCACAGTTGATGAGGAAGATTCTAAAGTAATTGCTTGTGTATTAGGATACATGTACATTGATGGAAAATGTGTAGAGGATTTAATAGGAGTGACCTCTTCTTACGTTCGAGTAGATATCACTACAAACATTGGCATCAACGGCCTAGGTGGGAGCTTCTCGACATTTATCAAGTTATTTTCTGCTCTCACTGCTAGGTCATATGCATCTAGCAGAGTGTCACCTCTGAGTGACTATACCATGACCACAATGTCTAAATTCAAAGTCTTCAAGTAAAATATAAATGCCATGGTTGGTGGATGTTTAGCTGTTACGAGAATCCTCTACCAAATTTTGTGAAACCTAGTGTTAAAATTTGTCATGGCCTCTTGAGGTGCCCTCTTGATCATTATCAATTATTGTAATAGGGATGAGCGGTCTCCCTTTTTTGAAAAGCACTCAAAGAGTTTGTCTTCAAGCTCATCCCAAGTGTTGATAGAATTGGAAGTCAAAGATCTATACTAGTCCTAGGCCTTTCCTTTGAAGGATGCATTCAACAATTGGAGGGCCACATTCTGCTCCATAATATTATGAATCATGTAAACATCAACAACATCTTGAATATGTTCCAATGGTGTCTTCAAGTCTTTTGTAGTGAACTTCGAAACTGACTTCAAAGCATTTATGGGGATAGCAGTCCATACATCTGGAGGGGTAGGAGGAACAAGTAGACTATCATTGTTCCATGACACAAAGTTTCTAGGTGATTGAATGTTCCCCATGTCTCATCAATGTTCCATGACACAAATTTTCTAGGTGATTGATGAGCCATGGGGAAAAAACCTCTATATATATGAAAAATAAGTATTCTAATCTAGAAAGATATATCAACTAGAGGAGTAGATAGACCTCTAGATGCAGGGCTTGTGCTTCTAACCCTACTTCTCCTAATAGGTGATATAGAACTTGTAGTGCTTCTTCTCCTAGGAGCAAAAGATGGTAATTCAAAGCATCAGAAATTGCCATTAGAAGATATCCTTGTTTAGATCATGGGCATGAATGTGCAAGTTCAGTCTGTAATGGCCTCTACTTATCTAATCTGAATGCCTCTTAAGGTTGAGCATCGAACTCTTTAAAGATCACTGGTCCCACTGGACGTGCCAAAAAAAGAATTTTTGATCATGAAATCCTACACTTCTTCAAATAGCCTTATGGAAAATTCAATATATGGGGACCTGTTGTGTTCTACTAAATGGTCTTCGGGATTTTAAAAGTTGGCTCTTCATTCTTGGTTTGGGGAAAAGGGCAAAAGGAATGTAGAAAATAAAACTACCTAAGGTGATGCGTCAAAAGATTTTAAAACATTTCAAATCTCCCTACTGGAGCATCAACTCTACAATAATGAACACATAGTACTACTAACCCTTCATTATTGAGAGAACGAACTACTAAGGCTTATGCAAGAACAAAGAAAACATTCATATCCTTTCACGAAAAGCACCCACTAAGGTTTAGTAAAGGATGATAGACCAAAGCATAATTGTTAGTGCTTCAAAACTATTACAGAGATGCCTTTACTAAATTTAGCATACCATGGAACCTAACACAACTTTTACGAAACTGAAAGAGTGTAAAACATGATTCAATTTGCTACAAATTTTAATTTAGATACCATAAAAGTTGAAAACTAAAGAATAATCAATTATTAAGATCATGTTTGAAACATAAATGACATAGAGCACTGTTTTGATATAAGAAAAGAATAAGAGACATGATAAAGGCCAACAATCATAGCTCAACATGTCTCTTCTTTCTATTACTTCAAAACCATATAAAATGCAAAGGTCAGATGTTATAGATCAGAAACTACCTTTAGAATTGATCTAAAATTATAATTACAAACACTAATAGACAATTCTATAATAGATTTTTCACACTTCGAAGAGGCTCAAAAATTCCCTTTTATAAAGCAAGGGAAGAAAACAAGCATAAAGCTCTCTCCACCACCTAAAACACAAAAGACAAAACCCAAATGGTGGCATTAAATTCACCGACCTAAAAATATCATCTAAAGATCAGATTATGTCAGATAAATCCAGTGTAATAAAGTTTATGTAGCTAAGCACTAATTTAAATGGAACTCAAATCACCCAAGCTTGTTCCTTTTATTAAAATATGTGAAAACTATTGATCTAGAGCCTAGTTGTCACTACAATGATTTTTCTTGTCAAGAGCGATGTGGCACCACAAAAACCTCGTCTGACATAAATCCGATTGCTTGCAATGTTGGGTGAGTGATGTATTGGATTTGGTGTGGGCACCTACAATCTCCAGGGAATGTTTGATGCCTTAAAAATTCACTTGTTGACAACCAACCCATTAGGACACATGGCACACAAGCAAACATTTTAGAAATCCTCTTAGTGCTTCTTGTGAAAAATCCCATGTTGCAGACATGTGTCATCCCCCGTTCCCCAAAAGGTAAGCGATTTACAAAAGTCCATGTGGACACCATGTGGTGCCATCACACACCTTTATGTGAACAAAGAGTTGTGACCTTTCTCAAAAGTGTGCCCATGTGACACGTGGGTGAGCCCGAAAATGAAGACAAAATGAAGGAAAAGGGAAACAAGACCCTCGAATAGTGAAGTTGATGCAAGAACAAAAAATAAATAAAAAAAGAAATTTGAAACATGTGTAGAGAAAAATCTCTATAGTAAATTTAACATGTAAATAGGACCCACTAATGAACTAGTTAGGTAAAATACCTATTTACACCAACAAAATGAAACCTCAATCTAAACCTTGTCATATGGTTCCTCAAATTATTGCAACCCATATGTAGCACAAATGTGATGTACTCTTCCATAATTGAATCAAAAACTTGTTTCTTGAATATAATTTTGTATCTTTAGCATATAGTTCTAAAATTTTAGACACTTCCAATGAAGAATTATAATCTTCAAATTTCCTATTTCTCATATCCTAACTATAACCTTTTTCAAAAAAATTGTTGCTAAGAAAACAACCAATGATTTTTTTTTCCTTTTCACCCTACAAACAAGTAATTTGATTCACTTGAGAACATACAACTTCAACATTTATATGCTCAACCAATGAGCTCAAAAATGTGTCCTCAATGTAATCCTTATCAACAAAAATAAGTTTCTCCAATCCAAGCTCTAAAAAAAAATTCATTTCAAAACCCTCATGGTTGAAAGTAATTGAATCATGCACACCCCCACTATCACCTTTCTCATTTGTAATAAGGAGCGTGCACACCTAATTATCCTCAATATTAACAAAACAAGGACATAAAATTAATAACATACTTGATATGCTTTGATTTCCTTACATGTATCCTCAACTACAAGGTAACTATTGCATATAGAAGTTGACCCACCAATCTAACCATCAATAACAACCATACCCCCATCATAAATGGGAGGAAATTTTTCAAGTGTTGATTGAACAATATTGACCCACCCAGGCATCATGTTTAAATCCTTTGGTTTCTAATCTAGGGGAAGCAAACCTATACTAGGATAAAAGGCCTCATAATACATGTCTATGCATTCATTTTTAGTAGGCCTACACTCACATGAGAGACTGTTAATAGCATTAGAAAACTTGTCATGAAAACCAAGAATTAATTCCCCATCCTGTCTTCTAAGGAACTCCAAACTTTGGTAAGAAGGGGGGGTCATAGACATGTAAATATAACACACTTAAATCAATAATGAAGTTTTTGTGTTCATCATTGGTTGTCATTATTGTTAAATTATAAGATCAGATTGACATGCATAGAAATTAATTCAAAACTTAACACAAGACACAACAGATACCCTAGGAAAACCCCCCTCTTGAGGGAGAAAAAACCTAGCCAATAATATCTCTTATATTATTGATTCACAAATGAGAAACTCCTTTACAATAAAGGTTGATAAGTAGGCCAATAACCAGTATCACAAACTGATGTAAGTACAGGACTGAGTGATACAAACTGACTGGATATCTTTGCCTTATACTCATATCTCAATCTGCACTTTACACAAACTCGCACTGCTCTTGTATAGTACTGAAGATGAATGTGAATGCTAATGAATTTGATAATGAATGGAGTACAAAATGAAGTTGTATATATACCAAATAAAGGGAGAGATGTGCCTCTTCAAAGAGCATGTCGACCTTATTAAGAAATAAATCTTTTACTAAACAAGGAGTCGGCCTTCTCAAAATCGTGCCTCATTATTTAATACGAGTCTCTTCATTAAATGCATATTAAATAATGTTTATCAAAGGAAGTGTCTCTTCATCAAATCATATATAATAATTAAATAGACAACGGCTAGCATTTAATTATTATCTCCATGTGATCTGGGTTGGAAGGATTCACCTGAAGCTGCTATGAACTTCAACACTCCCTCTCAGTTAGGGAGGATACTTCCAGTTGCACAAGACATATCACCTCAACATGATGTCTACCACAATGGCTACAACCAAATGTGGAAAAAGAAGAATATCACCTCATCGTGATATTAGATATCGCCTCAACACGATATCAACCATAATGGCTACAACCATACTATGGTGTGTACAAGTGTTCATCACTTGTGTGATGTTGTCACCTCAACATGGCTTTCACCATGGCTCTCCAGAGGGTGAAACACAAGTACAAAATGTGTCATGGAGTCACACACATTCCATCCACCATGACTCTCTCAGAGGGTGGAAACAAGGGATTTCACCTCAAATCTCAAAGAGAAATGCATTAACAGGGATTTCACCTCGAACTTCTCTCACAGAGAAGAACTCATTAAACAGGCTCACTATCTGAGAATCTTTCTCAGTTAAGGCTGGATTCTCCACCATACCAAGCTTATCTCAAAATTACACAAACTTGATTATGGAGAGAGGCTTGGTGAGAATGTTGTCATCTGCTCATCAGTGTTGATATACCTCAACTATATAGCCTTCCGTAGTACCATATCTCTAATATAGTGGTACTTGATCTCAACATGCTTGGTTTTGTCATGAAACACATGATTGACAAAAAGCTTCACATAACTCTAATTATCACAATGAATGATAGCAGGCTCCATTGATTGTCCAAAAAATCCTCCAAGGAGCTTACGAAGCCACACTGCTTCCCAAGCTGCAATATACTTTGCCTCTGATGTACTCAATGCTATAGATGACCGCTTCCTGCTGCACAGGATAATCATAGCGTAACCCAAACTAAAGCAACAAGAAGAAGTGCTCTTCCGACTATACACAATCTCTACCTAATCAACGATAACCATGTAACTCCAAGTCTACATCCAAGAATACCTCAACCCATATCCAACTCATGCCACAAGTATCATCAAATGTATTGGTTCGGCCCGATGAGTCCTGGTCCAATTGAAGAAACATAAGTGGTTTAATAAGCAAAAGCAAGTAGTTTAAGCAAAGATTCCGAGACAGCTTATAGCTTCAGATTCAATTGACCGAGTTTAAGAAGCAGATCAAAATCCAGAGCCATAGCCACCTCGCTATGCAGTTGAATCTATTGACCCATAACCAGCGAAGGATCCAGTACTTGTTTACCTAGAACCAAAAGCACCAAAGCGCTTAAGTACCAGAGCGAAATGGAGATTGAATTCCCGCCAGTGAATGGACCAATTCCGGATTGATAGCTTGTTCGAGCGCTTGTTCCTGCATCCCTTCTGGTTTTATAGTAATAACCAAGGGCCCCTATAAATTCTATGGGCCGCAGTTGCATTTGATCTGGTCAAAGAAGTAGCTTCCCCACCAGCGCTTCGCCTAGCGTACCTTCTAGATCAAGATGCAGTTCCATCTTTTCCAAGCATGGATACATGTGCATAGGTTGCATCCGTGTAGATAAAATATCCACTTAGACCCGATAGCCTGTTTACCTTGATCCAGCTGCAGCACTAGTTATTAGACAGATATATGGCAAGGATGCTGGGGGTGCTGCTTCAATGGGATCTGCTTCCATCGTTTCAAGTGTGGATATGTTTAGCTGCAACGAGATGTATCTATCTTGACTCACACATGAACTGACTAAGTGCACTCACAGCATAACAGATATCTGGTCTAGTGTTAACTAGATACATCAAGGACCCAATCAGTTGTTGTATAATGTAGGATCCACCAAGTCAGAGCTAGTTGCAGCCTCCTTCAATTTATGTAGGTTGGTCTCCATAGGTGTAGACATGGATTTGCAATCCATCATACCAAATATCTTAAGTATATCAATTGTGTGCTTCCCTTGACTTCAAGAATCATCTCATCTGGTTTTTTCTAGACTTCTAATCCAAGGAAGTAATGCATGAGCCCAAGGTCCTTCATCTCAAATTCAGAAGTCAACTCCTTCTTACATTCAAGAATCAGGTGATCTTCTCCAGTAAGAATCAAATCATCAACATATAAGACCAAAATTAATGCTTACCATTGATTACATTGAAGTAGAGATTTGAGTCAGCATCATTCTTCAAGAATCCCAAACTTGACAGGCACCGATCAATCCTTTCGTACCATGCACGAGGAGCCTGCTTAAGAGCATACAAGGCCTTCTTCAGCTTGCAAACATGATACTCCTTCCCATAAACCTCAAATCCATCAGGTTGCTCGATATAAAATTCTTCCTCAATCACACCATTCAAAAATGTTGTCTTCACATCCATCTAGTGAATTTTCCATCCTCTAGATGCAGCAATAGCAATGATGGTTCTGATAGACGTATAGCGAGCAACAAGAGAAAATGTTTCTTCGTAATCAACTCCCTCTTTCTAAGAAAACCCACGAGCCACAAATCTTGCCTTGTATTTCTCAATGCTCCCATTTGTAGCATGCTTGATATTGAAGAGCCATTTTGAAGATACCACAGACTTGCCCTCGAGTCTAGAACAATGTCCCAAACATCATTCTTGAGAATTGATTGGTACTCCTCTGCCATAGCATCTCTCCAAACCTATTGACTAGATGCTTCCTCAACATAGGTATTCTTGGATTCAATGTCTGACTCATTAAGGCAACATAGCTAGAGGGAACTTATGTGGCCTTTACTCTCTCAGATGTGCCTCTAGGAGTACCGAAACTTCGACCTCTTGCATGATCGCCCTAGCCCATAAGTCTCTTTCTCCCAATAATAATGTCAGTAGGCCCATCAATAGGTTCCAAGGGTTCAACAAGATCAATATCTTCTTTTGGTTTTGAAGTCTCCCTTTGAATCTCAGGAGTATGGTCAACTTCCATATCCTGAGGAGACTCTTCATTATCGATCTCCATATGAATGCCCCTAGATCTCTTGAATGCAACATCTTCCTCAAATGTGACATCCCTATTGATCTCGATCAACTTTTGTCCTGGAATGTATATCCTGTAGGCTTTTGATGTCTCACTGTAGCCCACAAATATTCCCTTCTTGCCAGAAGGCTCCAACTTAGTTCTCTTTTCCTTTGGAACATGAACATAGACAAGACATCCAGAGATCCTCAAATGACTGACTTCAGGCTTCTTCCCTATAAAGGCTTATTTTGGAGTCATATTCTCCAAGACCTTGTGAGGACTTATGTTATGAACATATACAGCCGTCCTGGAAGCTTCTTCCCATAAGAAGATTTGCAAATCTTGGTCATGGATCATGGCCTTCGCTACTTCCACGATCGTGTTGTTCTTTCTTTCTGCAACACCATTCTGTTGAGGATTATAGGGGACACAGAACTCCCTCTTAATCCTTGCATCAATACAAAAATCCCTAGAGCTTCCAGAGGTGTATTCTCCACCATTATCTGATCTAAAGACCTTGATTCTTTTACTAGAAAGATTCTCTACCAAGGCTTTGAATTCCTTAAACCTTCCTAATAGTTCCCTCCGGACTCTTTGTTTTCAAAAAAATAAATCCAAGTCTTTCTAGAGTGGTCATCAATAAAAACATAATACAAGAATCCACTTTCGAAGATAGAGCAGGACATAAGTCCCACATAAATCGAGAATGAATAAAGGTCTAAAATGTGCCAGATCTATTTTCTCTACTATGGAAAGGAGCTTTTATATTCTTACCTAATGCACAATCTTTGCAAGTTCCTTCATGCTCCTGATTGAACTTAGGAAGACCTGACACCATCTTCTCCATGATAGGTAAGACTCAGAAGTGTAGGTGAGCCAATCTCTGATGCCAAAGATCACATAGACTTGAAGAATCATGGACCAACGCTTATAGAGGACGCGTGCAAATCCTGTAAGGACTTTCATGTCTAACTCCAATTACTTGAGCATCCTTGAAGCTAGAATTCTCCATCCACATAAGTACTTTGCCTTTGGAGAAGGCAACTTGATATCCTTTATCTTCTAAGGCTGAAATTGAAATGAGATTGCATTTGATTCCTGGAACATAAAGGACATTGCTTAACTGAAGTGTGATGTTGAAATCCAAATGAAGTGTAGAGGTCCCAATCCCTTTTACGGAGTATCTAGCATCATCTCCAATGATGACTTGTTTGGAAGAATCTCTTTCCACCAAGCTTGATAAGTGCTCCTTAAAACCAGTGATGTGTCTAGAAGCACCACTGTCGATCAACCAAGTGTTGGTGTCGGTAGGTACACTTCTTTACAATTCCAAGTAGAAAAAATATTCACTTGAATCCTTTTGCGAAGAAGCATCATGAACATCTGCAATGGTGGCTTGTTGCTTAGGTCTAGTTGGACAATGCTTAGCGAAGTGGCCAAACTTATCACACCTAAAGCATTGGATCTTGGACAAATCTCTCTTTTTCTTGGAAGGGGGAGCACCATCATTTCCTTTATCTCGATTCCTCTTGAAGAATCCCTTCTTTCCATCCTTTCCCTTCTTCTTCGAAGCTTGGGAGGCGAGAACATGAATATCTTCATTAGATGAACTTTGACCAACACCTCTAGCCACCAATCTTGACTCTTCTTGAATGCAATCGGCCCTCAAGCGATCGAACTTCGGAAGTTTGGATCTTGCACTAATTCCTTGAATGTAGGACTCCCATGATAATGGCAAACCATTGAGAGCAAGCATCGTCAAGTCTTTATCATCAACCACATGATCAATTGTAGAGAGTTGATCTCTCAATTCTAAAATCCTCATGAAGTAGGCAATCACTGTTTCTCCTTTCGCCATCTTCACATGGTGAAGTTATTGCTTCAGCGCAAGTGCCCGGCTAGTGTTGTTGATTTCGTACATCTCCTCCAATGTTTTGAACATCTCCCTTGCAGTCTTCAACTTGGAGACAATTGGAACAATATGGTCTTTGACGGAATCAACCAACAACTTCTTCACCTCGATGTCTTTCTTCCTCCATTGCAACTTCTCTTCTTCTTCTTCAGGTTCGGGAACTTTGGTCTCCACAAACTCAACCAAATCATTCTCTTCCAATGTGAGCATGATTCTAAACCTCCATGAAGTATAGTTGGATGCTCCCTCAATTCTATTCTCAATCTTCAATCCGTTCACCATCTTGATTGAGGTAGAGATAGACAAAGAATTATGACGAAGAGAATAGAGTATCGTTGTAGAATCAAATCTGATCACGATCTTCTCAAACCTGGCTCTGATACCATGTTAAATTATAAGATCAGATTGACATGCACAGAAATTAATTCAAAACTTAACACAAGACACAGCAGATACCCTGGGAAAACCCTCCTCTTGAGGGAGAAAAACCCAGCCAATAATATCTCTTATATTATTGATTCACAAAATAGAGGCTGATAAGTAGGCCAATAACCAATATCACAAACTGATGTAAGTACAGGACTGAGTGATACAAACTGTCTGGATATCTCTGCCTTATACTCAGATCTCAATCTGCACTTTACACAAACTCACACTGCTCTTGTATAGTACTGAAGATGAATATGAATGCTAATGAATTCAATGATAAATGGAGTACAAAATGAAGTTGTATATATACCAAATAAAGGGAGAGACATGCCTCTTCAAAGAGCATGTCGGCCTTATTAAGAAATAATGTTTTTACTAAACAAGAAGTCGGCCTTCTCAAAATCACGCCTCATTATTTAATACGAGTCTCTTCATTAAATGCATATTAAATAATGTTTATCAAAGGAAGTGTCTCTTCATCAAATCATATATAATAATTAAATAGACAATGGCTAGCATTTAATTATTATCTCCATGCGATCTGGGCTAGAGGGATTCCCCTAAAGCTGCTATGAACTTCAACAATTATGGTAACAATTTGTGCCTTTGAAAATGTAAATTGATTATGGGACTTCCCATTATCAAGGTCAAGCATGCATATATGGCTTAGTAAATTAGCAAGCTCCTAATTGAAGGGGTCAAATAAATGAGCAACAAGCTCATCTATTTAAAATTCATTTGAAAAACCATTTGTGCATTCGATGAAGCATCATCAAAGTAATCAAAATGGCTCATGTATACAAAAAATTATATATGCTAAAACAAGAATGTATTACTTTCACAAGGAAATATATTTTCATAATAAAATTATATCCAAGCAAGAAAAAGAAAAGAAAACCTTTGTGTACCTTGACCAACTGATGCACCAAAATGAAATAAAACTTGTAGCATCACCAACAAACACAATTCAACATCAAAAACTTCAATTTAATACAATGGAATTGTCACCTCACAAAATGAGGAAATCCTTGGAGAAGATAGAACTACCAAGGCTAAAAATTTCTAGATCCACTCACCAGTAGAATATTCAATTCAATATCAACCCATTAATGCCTTCTTGATTTGATAGCTTACCAACTTAGGCCAACAATTTTTGTCCCTGACAATGCATTATGTTGGCACAAGTTGCTTTCCCAAATGAAATACAAACAACAAAAATACCCATCACCAAGATTTTTTTAAATATCTCAAATTTCCTTAGACACAATAATGGTTAAAGTAACTTTATCCCTAGAAACAAGGTCGATCTATCTGCTCTCAAAATAGTCGATCTACTTCTAGAAAATAATCTCACTCATAAGGTCAAGGTTGTTATCATACAAGTGAAATCAACTCATCAACAAACTATGAAGGGTTAAACGCCAAATCTACAAGTGTGGGTTTCATATCCTACTCTTTGAGCTCAACTTAGACTTGACAGGGTAATCCCAAGGGTATACATTAACAGGTATTAAAATCAAACAAAATAGGCAACCAAAATTAATGGTAACCAAACCTAGCTAATTAACTTGGCCCCAAATCTTGTCACTAAACCAAGAATAACTAGATGTCTCAAAACACCTATATAGCTAATAAAATATGTGTAATCATAACCCTCATGAAATATATTCATTTCATAACTCTCTTGGTGATAAAACTTTAGTTATATTACAAGGTTATGGATGCATAGACTAAGTGTTTTATTCCTACATTATTGGTAAATATTTATGATTTGATTAAATGATTTGAGATTGGTCAAATGGACCAAAGAATTGTGCTTGTCTTATTTGGGCTATAGAGTCATAAATAATAGAAAGCGAAATAATGAAAGTGAATATTGAAGGACCAATCCATGCATATATTGCATCACATTATAGGTTTTATGTATCAATCATAATTAATAATTCACAAAATAATTGTGTACATCCATATGAAGAGAACAAATGATTATTACATTGTTTGCAGTATTTTAAAATATTGTCATATTTTCAAATTCCCAATACAATCATGTTAGCAAGTGTGATAAGAGGGAAATTCAAAAAAAAATTGATATTCCCCTAAAATTATGCCAACCATTATGCAGACATTATCTCCACCATACCCATTCTATTATATCCTTCACATGCTCCATATCTTCATTGCCTTTATGCAACCAGACATAACATGATTGAAATGCTAGACAAACCCCTGCATCTACATAGTCTCCAGCCATAACAAAAAGAACCAACCTCCTCAAAATAATCAAAATATTATTCAATAGAATCAAGGGAAAACCTTGATCTACAACACTATAACACTAAGAAAATTGATGATTTGAAAGCATTCTTTTCTGAAATGAAAATCCTAGATTGAAAAAAATTCACTAGAGGTATCAAAGTAGCTGGAAGAAGTAATGGGGAGCGAATGGAGTTAATTCAAGTATTTGGTAGAGCTCCCCCTACATTAATGATGGGAATATAGGCAAGTAAACACAATAGAACCATTGCATTTAGTGCTCAAAACTTTTTAAAAGGATATTAAATATAATGACACATTCCTCTTAAAATACTCTACACAATTCATTACATTGACATCCCTTTTGAATAGCTTAGGTCTATTACATTCATCCTAGCTCAAATGTTGGCCTTTGAGAAAATATATCAATTTTGTAAGTAGAAATTGAAACCATGTTGACCCTTAGAGATAGTATAAGAACCACATTAATTCACCAACAAGAACATGTCTCTCTTTTTATCTAATGCATGTTGGTGAAACTCATTGAAGTTCAAACCAATTTTAGCAACCACAAGTGGCTCCAAAACCACCTCAAATAATTTATGTTGAACAATATATCCCTTTCTTTTCAACACTTGATTTTAATTCAACTCCTTTCAAGAACCTAGGTGGTTCTAGAACCACCTCAAAGTTTTGAAAAACACTAAACTTGTCACTTTTTCCAAAATATTATAAATGAAGGAAATTACTGCAATATAGAAATTTGAAATAAAATTTCAAATCTAAAATTATAATGTAGAATATCAATGGAGATTTAAATAATATAGACAAGAAACAAATAAATTAGCAACCATACACATAGCATAGGTATTTACATAGAGAAAACCCTTTTGGGTAAAAAATATCCACTAGAAATGAGGACAATTTTTTATTATATACAAAGATATTATAATATATTCATCTTCTTGCATCAAATCTCACATCTGTGTAGCTATAAAACTTTGCATACAAACTACTATTCCATAGCCTCAATATATAGGTAAATACAAAACAAACCAAGTGCTAAAATCATGGGCCAAAAATGGCCACACAAACCCAAAAAGGGAGGTACGAATTCTCACACGCCCCCCCTCCCCACATGTGGAATCTCCAAGAATAGTATGTATCTCCCATCTTGTCATAATTTATCTTAAATAATCCATAAACATGATTCTCATGTCTAAAATGATCTCCCTTATTTTTAACCCTTATAGTTATCATAGAATATGTCATAACATCCTTAAAAATAGGATCTCCATATTATGCCACTAAATGGCCATCTTTTGATAGCTAATAATTCATTTTTCAACATGACATTTGGAAAAAGTGTATTTAATCTTACGAATCTTTTTGATGGAGTGCAAATAGTTAATAATAAATAAATAAACTTAGGAATTACTAAGGTTGAGACACTTTAATTCCCAACACAAAATTCATAAATACTTTGTTGAGATTTGATAAGGTTAGGAAAACCTTGTCAACATCTAACACTAGTTTTAGAACCTTTACAAATCACTGACGCCCCTTTCAAAAATGATCCCTTTCATATTCGACAAGGTTAGAAAAACACGTCAGGATCCAAAAAGGTTATGAAAACCTTGTCAACCCTTGACACTAGTTTTAAAACCTATCCCAAGTGTCAATGGCTTAACACAACCACTCTTTCCTTTCTTTTTGATTGTTGGTGTAACATCATAAATTTCATACCCTTGTAATTTCATTTTATGCTTTGTGTCCACTTTGGTGTCATTTCCCTTAATATTTTTCTAGGTTCATTTCAACCCTTGCATCATCCTTTCTCCTTATCAAGGTGCTCAAGCCTCCTTTCTTGTGGTTACTTTTCCATGTCTCATTTATGTTACCCTTATGTTTTTCTATTCTCTTTCCATTTTTTTGCATAAATTTTCTAGACACTAGTGTATCGCATGGACATTTACACATCATGCTAGCATCCTACAACAATATTTTGTTTACTAGCCATGTTTGAGAATTTTTCCACTTATCACCTCCTCAAGTCAATATAAATGGCTTGGGATGAATATAAAATACTTGGGATGATTCAAAATGGCCCAAAAGAAACTTCCTTTTCCCCTTTCTTCTAAATTTTGAATCTAATCTTTCATTCTAGACTTGTCTTGGCTCTCTCTTACATGAACTTGTGTTCTACAACTAGCTACAACTCTTTCTCGGGCTCACACACAACACCCTCAAGATTTCTACAGAACTCCCATAACATTCTTTCCAACTCTCTTGTTCTCTTTGGCTTCCTTAAGCACTTCCGAGTAAAAAAATTCTTGTTTATTGTTCTTATAGCAAGTATTTTTTATGTACCCAAACACCTTGGGAATATCAAATCCCATCTCTTTCCTTTTAGTTAGATTGTTGCACATTCATAACTCTGACCATTCTCAAATACACATGGGATAGGAGCATGCACACATTATTTCTTTCTATCTATCCATCAATCTTGGCTATTGTGGAGGTAGAAATACCAAAGTAAGGACTTGACTAAGGAAAATCCCTTAACAACCTAAAAAAAAGTCATTTTGTCTTGTTCTTGCAAGTATTTTGAGAGCACTCAACTACACAAAGGTTTTCAAGTTACTTTCCATTTGTAAATTTATTTATGTTATTTATTTAAATTATTTTAACTCTTGTTATTAATTTATTTATTTATATTTTTACTATCTAATATTTGTTAGTGTGTTTTCCATTTCTAGTTTTGTAGGTTATTTGAATGGAAAGGCTAGATTTTCATGATTTTTGGACTTTTTCTGTATTTTGTTCTAATATACAACAGTGCAACACACTAACATCCTTGGAAATTAATTTCTTCTTTTGACTCCAGGTTCCCTATGATCTATGTCTTCCATTTATTATCAAAAAGTTACTTTTATTTCTTAGTT
Source organism: Sequoia sempervirens (assembly GCA_007258455.2). Lineage (NCBI taxonomy): Eukaryota > Viridiplantae > Streptophyta > Pinopsida > Cupressales > Cupressaceae > Sequoia > Sequoia sempervirens. The sequence goes on from VDFB02337594.1 coordinate 25,118, forward strand.
CTCAGTTTTCTTCACTAGTTTACTCTCTTTAAGAATCTTAATTAATTTTATCTTTCTATTTGAAATTATAATTCTTAGAAAAGGATAATCAGTTCAAGTTTAGATGTGATTTGAAATTGTTAATTAATCCTAGTGGAATTATTGGAATTACTCTTACAAAAACTTAGCTTTCCTTTAATTAGATGCATTTTTTATCTATTACAGTTGGGAGCTATTAGTCTATTAGGAACTTAATGAAATTAAGGAACTAAACATAAAGTTTCACCACATAAAAAACTCTTCACTACATCTTTTATCGGTAAAACATTGGGAACTCAAAACCTTGATAAATGTTTTGGGTCCTTGGTTCTTGAATGATTGGTGATGACCCATTCCTCCTTATGTTCCCATGTGTTATAGGTTCTCCACTCAACTAGAACTCCCTCAAAAAAATCATATTCATTTTTTTTGGAAATTGGAGACTCATTAGGAACTAGACAGATGTCAAGAACTAGAAAAAGATAAAGAACCTCTAAAAGGTTCCTAGTTCCTAGCTACAGTCTAATAGTTCCTTAATAAAAAAAATCTAAGTGTTGAACCTAAGTTAGAGGGACTAACAAAAGGAGGAACATAAGTAGGAACTTAAGGTCCCCGACACCACAAAAACCCCAAAAAAAACATAAGAGACCTAAAAAAATATCCTTCACACATAGACAACGAAAAAATATGAATTCATAACACAAAATGGAGATTTAGAAGCCTAATCAAACTTTGGGGTCCCTATCACAAATATTTTACAAATTTGTTGAATACCCCTAACAATACCCTTGTATCCTTCTCTAAAACTAATTTGATTTGGAATATAATGTATCTCCTGATTTGACCATTTGATCCATGTGACCAAGAGCATCCAATATAACTCCCAAGTGCTCCATGTGAGATCATTATGGTAATACCATGAAAAATTTATAATTGAATATTATAGTTACTAATCTATTTAATAATAAATCTAATCTAACGATATTATGCTAATATATTTAACATTAGAGCCAATATACTATAGAATATAACTCCTAATTTGGCTATTTGACCTTTGTGAATAAGAATGTCTAATGTAACTCCCACTCTATGTGAGATTATTATGTTAATCCAATGTAGTTTTTATAAATTAAATTTCATATTATACTAGTAAAATGTGGTATTTGTAAGGGAAATATTGTACTAATTTATTTAATAATAGAGATGAGATTTAAACAATTGCAACTTATATTGTGGCAATAGAAGTGTAGAAAATAAAGAAAAGGGTTGAGAAAGGAATCCTTAATTTAAATTTTAAAGTGGAATAAAACCAATGATGAGTTGTAGAAGATGAGAAACTAGTTTTGAATAGAAAATTGAAGAATCATAATAAAGTCTACCACATTTCTATGTTAACCATACCAATGTAGTGGCGTACCTATTATAGAAAGGCATGAGATATATGATTAGAAGAAACATAGATTGGACTGAAGATCTAGAATTCATAGTGGTAACTTACATAATGTGGTGGTGACCCTTGCTCAAATAGAATTTATATTTTTAGGAGATGTGTGCAATGGTTTGTAAGATGTATTTCTAGATCTATAATATAATGAACTCATAGAGAAAATGGAATTGAACCTATATAGTTGGATAAGGAAAATTATTTGTACTTCCTAGGTATCTACTTTGGTTAGATCCCTATTTGATCTTTTTAATCCTATGTGTAGTTTAGAAAGATTAGGTATGTGTTAGCCCAAGTACATTATGTCTTAATAAAGAAAATATAGTAGTGTGTGTATGAAAATATGCCTACTACAAAGGATTCAAAAACACAATCAATAAACATTATATCGAGAAGAAACTAAAGAAAATTAAACAAACTCTTATTGCGGCTTCTTTGAAGTAGGTCTTGTACTCTCTATCATCGGTGTTTGGATTGCTTCAAGAGTTGCTCTGAGGATTTTTGTGTGCAAGCTCAGCAAGCTTGAGACCTAAAGAATGAGATTTAAATTAAAATGCATACTATGCTAAAATGCAAGATTATGTTATGCTATGATAAGATTATTGCTTCAAGATATGATTTATTGATAGGAAATGCTGAAAATGTAAAAACATAGCGTATTAGTATGAGTTTTATCTATTTGTGTTCGTCTAACCAATGCTTGGATTTGCACATGTATTTAAAGAGTTTTTGAAAGAATCTGATTGGCTGTCATGATCAATGGTTGAGATCAAGCTTGTCAAGATGGATGGTGAGAGATTTTTGAAAGGTGAGAGAGAAATAGAAGGTTTCCTCCACAAATTTTCTCATTTAGTTCCGAAGGAAGGTTGCCATTTGAAGAATGAGTTGGGAATGAATTTCATAATTAAATAAATTAATTTAATTAATTATATGTGAAGATGAGATTAGAAGTTTACATAATTAAATTAGTAATATTTAATTATGTGTGAGATGAATTTAGAAAGTTACATAATTTAGAAGTGTATCTATTTAGTGATGTATTGGAAGAAAAAAGGTATTAAAAATTAAATATTTATAATATTTAATTTAACTATCAGAATGAAAGTGTTAGGAGAATATTCCATTATTTGAATTCAAATATTCAAATTTTAGAATAACATGATAATTAATATACATAAATTATAAAAAATTATTTAATTTAATTAAGAGGAATATGGAAGATGGTAATAATTAAATAAAGTTATTTATTTAATTAAGGTAGAAGAATTTATAAAAGTGAACAATATAAATAAATAATTAAATTTATTTATATGTAGATGACTTTAGAAGATTAATTAAATAATTTATATTTAATTAATTAACAAACTTGATTAACCATGACCATTTTT
>VDFB02337595.1:0-12027 GCA_007258455.2 Sequoia sempervirens
CCAACTAATTCATCCACTGTGGCGGGCATCCACTAAAGAGTGGGAATTCACCACTTGACAGTGGGTACAAAGAAGGATTAAACATTCATTCTCCACACTGGCAGTAAACCATCTAGGGGTACTTAATGTGTAATTAAAGAAATAATTGCAGCAATAAAAGACTGGAACAGTACTACTGTTTACAGTCTTACAATGTGAAAAAGAGCTACAAATTACATGAGAATTACAATAGCTTCAAAGCACATAAATATTGGATGATCCCACATAATTAATTATCTCTCAAAATGTTGAACATAAATCAAAATCTGAACTTCTAGAAGTCTGATAATAATAATCAGCAAACTGAAATTGAATAACCAGCAACTGTGAATTCAATGAAATAATCATAGCTCCTTCAATTTACCTCCAAATTGGCTGAAACTGAATGCAATAGCTTCCTAGGAGATTGGCGCTTCAAGTGCAATGAAAACTCAGCATCAAAAGGTCCTCAAATATTTAGCACGAATTCCAAAGCACAGGAAACATGGTACAGCCCTTTTGAAGGGCGATTTTCTTAGATAAAATCAGCAACTTCACCTTAAATCCTAAGATTGCAGCCAAAGGGTCGCCTTGGGTATGGAGAAAGATTGGTAAAGTACCCACAAGCAAAATAAATTTATTCAAAGAGCTGTATACAAAAATCATCTTCAGTTGTATGACAACCAGCAACACAGAATAGTGAAAACATCACCAAAATTTGCTTATTTCTCCTACCCAACTTCACAAACTTGAACCAAACTGAAAGTGTATACAAAAATCACCTTCAGCCATGAACGAACCAGCAAGCTCAAAAACTGAAAAATACATCAAATTCTTCAACAATGAAGCTCAATGTGCACTTCTGAATGAAGCACACTCTCAATCCATCATCTAGGGAACCAGAGTTTCAGGCCCGAAGAATGGAGTCAATTTGCTAAGCTTCCCCTTAGCCAGGTTCTGGATTCATTCCAGTAGCGTAACTTTGCTTTTCAAAAATATGCATAATCAACTCATCATAAAACATCAATATATAGGCTTCAGTTGGCAAATGAAGCAACAAGAGACTCTTCAAATTCCAAGAAGTTGAATCACTTCAACTTCCAAAAGGGAGGCCACCTTTTTGCACTCTACTTTTTGAAATATTAAAATATCATTCAACTTCCCCTTTAGGCATCCAACTTCACTTTGCAACAATAAAGCATTTAATAATTCATTAAATGCACCATTGACCCCTTAATGACCCTCTTTAAAAACAACATGAAGTGATCATTCCTAGGCATGGGGGTACAATTGAGAAACATAAAAATGACTAAGTATAAAACTTAATCCATGGAGATAACCAAACCAAACTGAAACTGAAGAAGGACAAGATGACTTGAGCTGAACTGATGCCAATGCCACTGCCACAAATTGACTTACTAAAAATAGCCAACTGCTATAAATAGTAAATCCACAACAAAACTCACAGAAAACTGAACTGAGCTGGAAGCAGGACTTATTGAAAATGGAAACCCTAGATTTAGCACATCTGAGTAGCCTACAAATTTCCGGAAATAGGCTAAATCCAAATGAAGAGCTGAGTAATAAAATGGGGACGCTATAATAAATCAAACACTAGATTTATATGATGTAAATCATTTTCAAAAGTTTTGATATAATCATGATACAACGTTGGATTGGTTCTGAATTTCATGGGAGAGAACTGCATGCTGAAAAACTCAAATTTTGACTGTAAACTCGACTAGGTTTGAAAACTTTTTTACACAAACTACTGAAAATAGAATGTTGATTTCTCTTGAAAAAGCAGTTTTCCAAAAAGAAAGTTGGGACCTGGGTTTTCTTGAGAATCACGTTTCAAAGGGACCCAGATTGTCTGATTTTGAAAATGTTGATGGTTGATTGAAAAAAGCAAAAACCCTAAAATTTTAGGATTTTCCCAGAAAAAGTTGAGAGCTAGGTATTGTGTAGAATCATGTTTTAGAGAGAACCAGGTGAACAAATTTTGGAAAAACTAAGGGTTTCCCAAAAAATCACGGAAAAAGCAAGTTCTTGAAAAATAGAAAATTTTCCAAAGTTGTAGAGAATCAAAAATCAAGTTGGCCCAGATTGATGGAAATTGAGAAAGATATCCCCTTCTAAAAATTTGAAGCATGAAAAAGTGAGCTTTTGAGAAACCTGGTCTAGAAAATATGAAGAACTTTGAAAAAGCACCACGTTTTAGCCTTCAAATCTTGATATGAATAAAATTATATGTTTCCTTCTCTCTTGCTTTGGACACCACCTACAAAATATGTGAATAACAAATGCCAAAGCCTCCTTAAATAGGTTTTGAGGATAAAAAAATGCTTTATTCTCTAGCTTTAGATCTTTGAAGCCAATCCTAAGCTAGGTTCATTGAATGTGGACACTACTTCAAATGTTGAATGATGAAATTCAAAAAATTTACTAAGGAATTGATTCTTGGATGACCCTCTTGGAAAACTTATCCATTTTTCTTGAAATTTCCAAATTTTGCTTGATTTTGACCTCAATTTGATCCTCAATTTTGGGCACTCAGTGAATCCTATGAACTAGCTCATTATCTCATTGTGGAGCCTGATTGATTCTGAGATGATTGTTCTGGAAGTAACATTTGATAAAAACTGGTTTTGGACCCCCAAAATCTTGGGCGCCCCTGGCTACTAGGGGTACCTTTACTATCTAGAGATAGCTATTTTTTTGATGTTCTTCATTTTTACCTTCAAATGAGTTCTCTATTGAATTTTTATTTTCGAATGTTCAGGAGATCTGATGAATTGACTACTAGATTCGCTAGACAGCTCGAAGTATTTTGGAAAGATTGTTTTGGAGGTTGTATATCCTTAAAACTAAATCTAAGGGGTCAAAAGCTTGGGTGCCCCTAGCTAGCTGGGCCGCCCAACTCCTCCAGAGTTAGAATTTTTCTATGTTTTTCAATCTTTTCTTTTGACTTTTTTCAATTTTGCATGTGTTTATCCCTCCATTCAATATGTGATATCTGGCATTTGATAAATCTTCTGAGATTATTGAGAGATCCACTGAAAATCCTATTCAAATCTGAAGGAAAAGTGTTGGAAGTCTCAAACCCTAATTTCCACTTTTAGACACTCAAAAATTTGGGCACCCCTGGCTACCTGGGGCGCCCATGATCACCAAACTTAGTCATTTTGTAGGCATTTTTCAATTTCTCAATTATATCTCCCATGCAATGTCCTCCATTTGATCTATAACTGCAGGTGACTAATGAATCTAATGATCTGGCTAAGACATTCACTAAAAAGCCTGTAGAATTCTAAAGACAATGACTGATCTGGAAAACCCTAATAGCTGGATTAGCCCCTCCAAAACCCTAGGTGCCCCTGGCTAGTTGGGGCGCCCAAAGTTCCCAAACTTAGAATATTTTATGTGAATTTCATGATTTACATTTTGCTACTTTGATGGAACTTCTCTGTTTGATCTAATATTTTGGATGATTGGTTGATCTGATATACCTATTGCTAGATTCACTGCGGAGCCAGAAGAATTCTAAGCAACGCTTCCTGGGAAGCACAAACCCTAATTCTAAATTTTGAGGCCTTGAAAAGATGGGCGCCCCTAGCTAGCAGGGGCACCTTTACTGGTAGAAGTTAATTTTTTATCAACTTTTTCAACTTTTTCTTTGCTCTTCATCTTCATTTTGTGCTCGGCAATTGAAAAATGGATAAGGAAAGGAATCCCAAGCACCTTGACTAGACAAGGGCGCCTGGACTCTCCAGACTTAGTCATTTTTTTACAATTTTCAAGATTTTCCAACTTCCTTCATTCTTCGTTTCACAAACATCTATTTTTGTTAACTGATCTATGCAGTGCTTGACACCTTGAATCTGACACCTAGTATTTGAGCATACTCCATTAATGACCTTCTAGAAAGCATGTTATTTATGAGATCTATGTACTAACATTTGAATAATGCTTTTATTTACATGAGATGTTTATAAATGTTTTTTTAAAAGGGATTTAATGTGTGGAGTTTATGATTGCAGGAGATGTAGATTGTGATGCAGAGCTCGGGTATGGATGGTCAGGCAAACTTGAATCACAGATAGAATTTTATCCAAGTCGGGTTGCGTACTCTAGGAGGTTATAAGGTAGAGGGCTTTGAATCCACCGGAATGCTAGAGATCTTGGTATTGTACATGCGGTGGACACAAATGTCAATCTTTGGGAGAGCCCATTCCCGAGAGTAGCAAACCCGGAAAAAAAACAAAGTGTAGGGGTGAAAATACCAATTGTTCATTCTAAATGTATGGAAAGTTCCTACACACTATCCTAATTCGAAGTATCATCCCGGCAATGATTAAAGATTAAAACTCAAAAAGCTTCAATGTGTAATTGGAGTTGATCTTCATTGACTTCGATTGCAATTCTCCTATAAGTCACTACATTCCACATGCCTTGATTTGATTGGTCCCTTGGATTTCCTCTCATGTATTTTTCATATCCTTTATGTGCTTTGTGTTCTATAAAAGGCCAGAGGATCTTTCTTTTTAAGTTAAGTTCAGAATTTGTGGATGTCGAAAGAGCTAAAACTTCTTTAAGTTTTGTTCTCTTTTCCTATTTTTTGAATCATTCTAGTGTAAAACTTTGTATTCATGTAGACATTGATTAATATCAGATCCAATTAGATAGTTGCCTAACTCATGAATCTTTTGTAGCTAGTTTTGTTAGTTCAGTCGAACAAGACTGTGTGTTGTGTCGTTTAAGGGTGCATGCAGAACCTACTCAGTGTCCAAACTAAAACCCTTATCTTTAAAATCTTGCACCGTTTTATATGTAGTTGTGAAGCAATCTAGTGAAGTATAAAGCGATTTTCTCTGTTTTAGTTAATTCTTTGGGGCATGCATGGAGAATAAACAAGAGAAAATTTTATTTTTTAGTATTTTTATGTTTTATTTTAGAATAGATGTTTAAATTCCTTGAAAATGTTCCAAAAAAATAAGTGAATGGATGAAAATTTGTTGAAAATATTTCATTTCCTATGAAATTGTTGAATGCTTAATGCTAAATCTACTTAAGTGATAGCAAAGAAATTGTTGATGTTCATGAAATATTGTTTCAAATCTTTTGATTTCATGATGTTATTTTTATGAATGAATTGGAATCTTGTGTAAAACACTTATGATTCTTAATGAAACTAAAGGTAACCATGTTCCCTTTGAGATTAACAGCAATATCACATTATACCTGAGAGAAAACCTAGTACAATCAAGACCTGATTATAGGAGACTTGGGATTGAACTGAAGCCAATATTTTCCTGTTAAAGGAAAATCCCCTTATAGATTGTCTTTGTTCCATATCTTTCAAGAAGGATAGGCTCTTTGTGGTTTATTCGTGAAGAATTTATTCGCCCTGTTGCTACAAGTAAAATCATCGTCAACAGGAACTGGCGCTAGAAGGAGGGCCCCTTATCTTTGAATTGGAGGGTGTATATTTGAATTTTATATTAGTTCTTAGTTTTGGAAGGAAGCTTGTAAAGTGAAATTGAGTGCAAGTTGGTTTTTCAGTATGGAAGTTGGTAAACTTTGGAAAAAATTTAACCAAAGACTATCTCCTTTGAGTTTATTCACCTTTGGTAGAGTCATCTAGTGTAGAATTCATGATACAACTGATCACACTGAACTCGAGTGTGAAATTTTTTTAACTAGGGTAAGATTGGCCATGTGTAAAGTGATTCCATTAACAAAAGAAGTTCTAACTGCTAGAATAAAAGAACTGTTAGCGAGAAAAATGTTTAACCCTAGTGGAATTGGAAACATTAAAAAATTAACTAATACATCAAGACAGTTTGAAAACTACAATTATTATAAAGAAAATCCTAAAATTTTGTAGGAAAATAGGTGAGAATGTCAAGATTCAGAGACATCGCATCATAAATGAGGAAACGATAGTGATGATTCATTATTTTCCTTATACATAGAAAACGCAAATGAGAAAAAGGAGCAGGAAAATAGAGTGGGAGACACATGTAATTTGCTCCAAGTTGAAAATTCACAAGTTAAAAAAAGGAATTTCCCTGATTTTATGCAAGATACAGAGTAGCAAACCTTTACTTTTTCTCTCTCTGATAACAATATAAATTGTGATACATCTTGGTCTAACAAAGTGTAAAGTGAAGGTAGGACCGAAGACATGAATATTTCGGGAGGAGAAAGTCGAGAAATGGACACAGTCGTTCATGGAAATGAACCAGGGCTAGAAGAAGGTAGAGTATGGTCACATCAGATGAATTTTGTGCAATTGACCTTTAATGAGGTCGTTTGCATACATATGAGCCAAGTCATTGGTAAGTACACCTTTGAATTTATGATTATTAAACGCAAAAAAAGTTAGAATAATTCATTGTTACAGTAGTGTGGTTGAAATTTTTCTAAGTGAATTTGAGGATAAACCTGTTGTAATTCGTACCAAAACAACAATGGACATAGTCATAGAAATTAAAATAAGTTGTTTTGTTAAGGTTAATTGCTTGTTAGATTAGAAATTTGGTTAGTTAGGGTTAGTTTGCTTTTTGTAGGGTTTGTTGTGTTTTGTTTGCTTTTCTTTCTTTTGTTTCTTTTCTTTTCCGTTTAGCCTCTGCATTAGCAAATTTTGCTTATCTTATGCATGAGAGTTAATTCAAAAATTTGTAAAAATTAAACTATGAAATGCAAAATGATAAAACCATATACAGTTAAACACGCTTTAAGATGTACTAAAATCTATATATGTGTGTGTGTATCACGTATATACATGAAGTATCAAAATTCTTGCTTCAAAAAGATCACAAAAAGCCAAAAAGAGTGAGTAAAGTTGCAGGTAGTAGTAGCCATTTAGTTGATATGGGACACCTCATCTATTAGGGCTAAATGCCTTATGTAAGCGAGTTCCCTGTGAACTTCAAAGTCACGAATATGAAGGTCAATGAAGAAAGGCTAGAGTGGAACCACTTCCCCATGTTCCAGGAACCAAGGAATATCATCCATAGAAGGGATTTCGATGGTCGGGTGTGCAACAGACAAAATAGTATCCAAATTCTCCAAATATTCAAGCTTTACTATCAAATTGGTAGTCAAGCAAACATCTTCAATGGGTAGCCCAATAACCAGAAGCGATACTACAAAATGAGAAGCCACGTTGAAGTAAAAGTGAAAGTAGTGGCTGGATTTAATATACTTTTCCCCAAGAACTAAGCACAAATTTGGTACAATGAAACTAGAATTCTGAATGAAGAAAACTTTTTCAAGCCTTTGCGGTGTGATACTTCCTAGGAAAACATTCTAGCAGCGAGAGAAACTTAAGCAAATTGGAGTATCCATGGCCTAGAAGTAAGAGAGAACAAACAAAGTAAAAATACATAACAAGAGAAGAAAGCTAAGAAAAAGTGTGGAGAATTCGAGAAGAAATGCATAACTTATAGAAAGTCGTGAGGAATTTGCAGTACATACTTGCCTCAAGTGAAGTCTTGGAAATCATAAGCAAGGTGGCAACCGAAAAATTATCTTCAAAGCGAAATGTTAAATCAAATTAATTCCTTGCACATAGTTGGTGATAAATTGCTTCAAATTTGAGCAGTACGAAGATTGTGAATCAAGCAAGTTGAAGATTTCAAAGTAAAGGGTGGTCATTTCATTTTTTTTTTGAGTCGTATTAATTATGGAGGTGCTTATGTGTGGAGTAGAAAGGAAAATGAAGTTGGTAAGGTAGCACACGTCATCACTCAGGTAAGTTGAAAGAAATAAGGCGTGCGAAATAAGGCATGTGAATTTAATGCAAAATAGTGTGATCATGTTTCAATACAATCATGACATTTCTGATCCATTAATGAGGAACAACACTATCAAATTGGGAGTGCTAGCCAAATATTTAGCAGTTGCCATAGAATTTAATCAGAAGGATGGTAACTAATGTTTCTAAATTTAGATTTAAATTTGGTGATTAAATTGTTCGTTGCTAAATTTTAATTTATGCATATTTTCTAACACATAGCAAGTCGCAGTTAGCTAGGATTTGACATAAAGTAGTAAAATTTAGCTAGAAATATGCACCAACATGGAATTATTAAATGATTTTTTGGGAAATGGTGAATTGATGAAGGGTTTGCATTGAATGAAAAATCAAAAAGTAACCTTCGCTAACACTATAATTCCCAACCTAATAGTAGGCTTCGTTGTCTGCAAGTTGGAAAATGGGCTATCATTGAAATATCAAAAGAAAAATGAGTTATCATTGAAATATCAAAAGAGAAAAATGAGCTATTATTGCAATATCTATAAAAAAAAAATCAACTCTTTAGGCTATCCAAATAACTCTACCAGAGCTATAGAAGTCTGGCTAGCAATAGAGCTATGTTTGGGGGGAATTACGGAGATAACCTTGTTGGGGCTATGGACGCTTGACTGGTAGCAAGGCTCTATCCCTAGTTGGCTTTGGAGGATTACCATATTATGTAGTTCAATGTCAATGAACTAATTTTTTTCACTAAGTTTCAAAAACTAGAATTAATCAGAGTACACACGGATTTTTCCAATGGAGTTTTACTTTTTTATGCCAGAATCTAGGTAAAGGTGAAAGTTATTGTTTCAAAATATGTATAAATTATAATTTACAAATGGTGATTTAATTTCAAGTTTGGTTTAAATTTGGTTTTATTGGTTGCAAGTTGTGTGTTCTCACAACACGCCCCAAGATTGTAAGACTTGGGGACCCAAGTGAAAAATAATAACTCTTATAGCATGGGCTAGCAAGTTGAAAAGATCACCGGAAGTAAAAAGTAAAGAGAAATTTTTAATCAAAGAGTACTTCGTAATGTAATTGTTTTTGAGTACTGGATACTGGGAATCGAAAACGTTTGAAAAGGAAAAAGGTGGTGCAAATACTAAGTAGAGTGTTCCGGTCCGATATCTAGAGTCCGGTAAAAAGGAAGTTCTGGTAAATCTGAAGTTCGGGGAAAGTTCATGGGTAAAGCTGAATACCAGGTACCAAGTACCAAGAAACGATGTGAAATGTAATAATTTTTTGAAATCTTAAGGACATCCAATGATTTCGATAGTCTGGTAATCTGGTATATGTAGAGAGTAATTATGCAAGGATTTATGATATGCTTAAAAGCGTGTTATTTATGAGATTTATGTACTAACATTTGAATAATGATTTTATTTACATGAGATGTTTATAAATGTTTTTTTTTTAAAAGGGATTTAATGTGTGGAATTTGTGATTGTAGGAGATGTAGATTGTGATGCAAAGTTCGGGTATGGACAGTCAGGAAAACTTGAATCACGGATAGAATTTTATCCAAGTCAGGTTGCGTACTCTGGGAGGTTATAAGGCAGAGGGCTTTGAATCCACTGGAATGTTGTAGATCCTGGTATTGTACATGCGGTGGAGACAAATTCCAATCTTTGAGAGAGCCCATTCCTGAGAGTAGCAGACCCGGAACAAAACAAATTGTAGGGGCAAAAATTCCACATGTTCATTCTAAATGTATGGAAAGTTCCTACACACTATCTTGATTCGAAGTATCATCCTGGCGATGATTAAAGATTAAAATGCGAAGAGCTTCAATGTGTAATTGGAGTTGATCTTCGTTGACTTCAATTGCAATTTTCCTATAAGTCACTACATTCCATGTGCCTTGATGTGATTGGTCCCTTGGATTTACTCTCATGTATTTGTCTTATCCTTTATGTGTCTTGTGTTCTATAAAAGGCTAGAGGATTTTTTTTTTAAGTTAAGTTCAAAATTTGTGGATGTCAAAAGAGCTAAAACTTCTGAGTTTTGTTATTTTTTCTTGTTTTTTGAATCATCCCAGTGTAAAACTTTGTATGCACGTAGACATTGATTAATATCAGAGCCGATTAGATAGCTACCTATCTCATGAATCTTTTGTAGCTCGTTTTGTTAGTTTAGTCGAACAATACTGTGTGTTGCGCCATTTAAGGGTGCATGCAGAGCCTACTCAGTTTCCAAACTAAAACCCCTCTCTTTAAAAGCTCACACCATTTTATATGTAGTTGTGAAGCAATCTGGAAAAATATAAAGCCGTTTGCTCTATTTTATTTAATTCTTTTGGGCATGCATGGAGAATAATCGGGAGAAAATTTTAATTTTTAGTACTTTTATGTTTTATTTTAGAATAGATGTTTAAATTTCTTGAAAATGTTCCAAAAAAATAAGTGAATGGATGAAAATTTTTGAAATCTTTCATTTCCTATGAAATTGTTGAATGCTTAATGCTAAATCTACTTAAGTGATAGCAAATAAATTGTTGATGTTCATGAAATATTGTTTCAAATCTTTTGATTTCATGATGTTATTTTTATGAATGAATTGGAAATTTTGTGTAAAATGCTTACGATTCTTAACGAAACTGAAGGTAACCATATTCCCTTTGAGATTAACAGCAATATCACATTATACTCGAGAGAAAACCTAGTACAATCAAGACCTGATTATCAGAGACTTGGGATTGAACTGAAGCCAATCTTTTCCTGTTAAAGCAAAATCCCCTTTTAGATTGTCTTTGTTTCATATCTTTCAAGAAGGATAGGCTCTTTGTGGTTTACTGTGAAGAATTTATTTGCCCTGTTGTTGCGAGTAAAATCATCGTCAACAGTTATCATAGCTTGAATGGAGTTTTAATGATTAACAATGGGATTAAAGATTGATCTTTTATCCAAAATTTGATATCAAAGCTAAATTTATGTAATATTCTTTTAGACTTTTAAGGAGGTGTTGCAAGCTTGTGGAATATAATGGATGTTCTGTGTGTTAACACTTTTTTGCAAATTTTTCAAACTAGAAACCATAGCATTTAACTATCAAATGGATATTTTTAATGGGATCTATGGTGAGCGCTAGAAGCTCATGGTTGAGGGTCTTTTTTTCATGGAATTGGTCATGTGTTTTTGCATGGTGGTGACCTTGAGCTCCTATGTAGAAATATGTGACTCATCTCTTGCATGTCGATTATGTTCCTATTCCTTGAGGTCATGTGCAATGAAATGGTGTTCATGTTGGATGATTTATTTTGGCATCTTGGTTACATGGAAAAACACCTACTATTGGACTATAGAATGGAGTGCTTATGTTGAGTTCATGGTCTCAATCCCTAGTTACATGATAGCACTAGATAATTATACATTGATTTCTTGTGGGTTGTGAAGCTGGAAATTTTTTTATATATTGTAATATTATGAAGAACTCGGTTCCTCTATTTCATTGTGAGTTGTGAAGTTGGTAATTATATGAAATGAATTCTCTTGGACAACTTGGTTCCTTTATAGGTTTTATAGTTTTCCTATTTCTAAAAAGTTGTGGTTTGTAGATCTACGATATGACATATTTTTGGTGTGAATGTTTGGATGTTTAAGTGGTTTCAAATTTATAAAGAGATGGTTTTGTGGGATTTACATGTTAATTAAAATGTGGTTTGTAGATCTATGGAAAGACTGTGTTGAAACTCTTAAGAATTTTTTAGATGGAAACAATTACAAATTTGTAGGGTTGTTTGTTAGGTGCTTATTGATTTGTGGTTACTCTTATGTGGATTTGTTTGGAAAATAAAATCTAGCATTGATCCTGGTGTTTGAGTCTTGAGAATCTACATGTTATACCTAGTTACCTTTGTTCAGCATGTTATTGATGTGGGGTTGAATCTATTTATTTAAGATATTTGAGATTTGAGCATTAATCATGTATTTCTCTTTTGAAATCTTACATATGTATAAATATTGTAAATTTTCTCATATGGATTATTTATGTTCTTCATCACCTTTATTACACTAGTATGCTTATTATAGTGAGACAAAGAAAGGTTTTGGAGTATCTGATATAGTTGTTCTTTAGAATCTATAGCACTAGTCTATGGTACATGACAAGCTTTGTTCACTTTCAATAGATTTTTTATAATGATGTTGGACATGATGTCATGTATAGCTCGATATCGCATTCAATGGGAATTTTGTGCAATT
>VDFB02337596.1:0-29626 GCA_007258455.2 Sequoia sempervirens
ATGCATTGTTGAATGCTTGTCCCAAGGTATCTAAAGTTTGGAGCTCCATTTTAGCACGAATAAAAGGCAATAATTTGCAGATGTATTTAAGCACTTTGAGTTTCTCGTAAGGTTCTCATGCAAATGCGCAAAAAAAGTTATACTTAATGTAATCCTCCACTAACTACTTACATGAGAACAACTACTAGAACTTCATATATTCAACCTCATAATGTCAAAGGAAGTAGAATTCCTCCTACAAATGTTGAAAAATCCATCCCAAGCTAGAATTGGTCAGTGATCCCTATTGCATTGTGTTGAGTGCTTGCCTCCAGTGGGACACTAAAATAGGCATTTCAAAGCTACAAAGTAAACCTTTTAATGTCAATGAAAATGTTGACCAAGAAGTATGCTCCAACCTATAGAATCCAACACTAAGGAATCAATTTTTCCTTCAAACATAGAAATATCTAGACTCACTTGAACTTTGAAAGGATTGTGATGTTGTGTGGGAACAAGTTGTGCTAGATGTTGTGGTGATGGTTGGAGTTGGTTCATGAAATGTAAAACTATCTGAAGAGTTCTTGATGCTAGATTTCCCAAGTAGCATGAACCATTCTATGAACATTTCTTAAAACCTTAGGTATGCATTTATCAGCCATTTTTCCCTAATTTTAGTGATTGTCTAGATTTCTAAAAGTTGAACCAAATGTACCATGCTCTTAGCTATTGTTTGCATGTTTAAAAAAGCATGAAGAGTTGATACTAATAGCTATTTTTCTATTAGCTAGTAATGGAAAATATCATAGAATATGTAGATTGCAAATTTAATTGCAAACCAAATGCATATTTGATGTTTGGAAGACTTCTAACAAATATACCAACTCTATTAAGAATGAATAGAGAAAATATAATAATATTTATAAAGGGTTAAGATGTAAATCTATAGATTCCTCTATAAGTATACATGATGTGCAATGCAAGTATTTATACATAATATTACAATAAGGTTGTCAATCAAGTGCCAAATAGATGTTGACATGTGTCTAGCATATATGGTCGCACGACATATGTGGATGGGATGTCACCAAGTGTTACACATATGATGTCATTTCCTATGGCATGGCCACTACCATATGTCATGCATGTATGGTGCCAAATGACAAACCCATATAGTGCCATTTCCTAGGGCACAAAAGTTGCCAAGTGTTGCATGTGTATGATGGCATTTCTTGTGGTGTAGATGCATCCATGTGTCACACACCTATGGTCTAACTAGGCACAAGCATGTGTGGCCATGTGCAATACCACACTATGCAAGTGAGCAATGGTGCACAATTGCACACAAGCACTATGTGTGGAGTTGTGCAAGGATTGTGCGCATTGAGTTTATGCAAGACTAAGTGTGTTGATGAAACTCTTGCATGAGGTTGCACTCAAAACATCATTAATATTTATAAAACATTTGTCAAAAGGGATGACCTAATGTAGTACACCATCGGAGCTTTCATAGAGAAGACCCTTGTTCATATTCCTAGGGACTAGGATACATGTTACATGCTAACATGTACAAATGGTGAATATTCAAATCAAGTTATTTATCACATGTTGAGAGAATTTATTCAATCCTGGAAAGGCTGCTATACTCTAATACAGGATCAACTGAAATTTCTTGTAACTGCCTTTCTGAACTTTCTCTTGAGTAATATTGGACAAAGTGGTGTGACATATTTATTTTGATTGGTGAATATTCCTTTTGGGGCCCCTTTGGCTTAGATGCCATGACTTAGTATCTCTTCCATCAAATTCACCTAGGACTTGCACTTGCACCTAGCTTTGTCCATTGTGGTATGTCACACTGGAATCAGATGTGGTAAGTCCATACCACAATGGACAAAGCTAGGTGCAAGTGCAAGTCCTAGGTCAATTTCATGGAAGAGATACTAAGTCATGGCATCTAAGCCAAAGGGGCCCCAAAAGGAATATTTACCAATCAAAATAAATATGTCACACCACTTTGTCCAATATTACTCAGAGAAAGTTCAGAAAGGCAGTTACAAGAAATTTCAGTTGATCCTGTATTAGAGTATAGCAGCCTTTCCAGGATTGAATAAATTCTCTCAACAGTAATACCTCAGACAGAAGTTCTATAGCAACCTTTCAGAAAGGATTTTTTCTTTTTACACACCTTGTAGATTGTTCATAGTAACAAGAATCCTGGCATATGAAACAATAATCATCATCAATTTTTATGTGCAATGTAAGAGGCACACGCTGATGCGGTCCACAACATTGTCTTTTTCCTATTCTGCAAATATATTAAATCTATTTTAATTTGATTCCATTTCACTTACAATCTTTCAAGGCTATTTCAAATTAGCTTGGCCTTCGCTACATGGAAATATTTTAAGCAGCCTCTTTTCATGCATTACTGTACAGTTAAATTCCCTTGCATCATTTGAAGGAGTTCATGTAATTGTATTTTACTTCCTTTCTAGTTACTCATATGATAATTCTTATCTAGCTACAAAAAACTATAAATTGTTACAATTCTGACCTTGATTGTAGAGTCTAACAAAGCAACAGCAATGTGTTTTCCTGTAGGACTAAGCCTAACCATGAGTACATCTTCTGTCATTTTCAAAGTCCTTACATTCCGTGCAGTTAGCTGCTGTGAGGCCTGAAACAGGATAGCAACTCAACTAGATTAAATCAAACTTACCATAAAGACAAAATAAGCAAAATATATTTAAAAAAGTTAAACACAATCAATATATTGGCATTGCTAAATTGCTCCAATTTTAGTTTCATGGCAGGAAAAATTAGTTTAGATGACACATATTTCATTTTCACTTCTTTATGAGCTCAAGCAATATCTTCAAACAACTCAATCAGACAATAAAGTAGTTAGTAGACACAGTACTTTCAATTCCTTTCATGCTCAAAAAGATCTTCAAACGGCTTATCAGACAATAAGGAGCTAACCAGCACACAATGGTTGTTATGGCATCTGTAAATTTTTATTAGAAAAATTATTTGGAGTTCGCAGCAAAGCTCAAACAAGAAACAAGTTCATTGCCACATGTAAACAGTGCATGTACCCAAACAAATGATAGTTCAAATAAAGGTAAGGTCAGATCTTTCTTTTTGAAGAATCTTTTTCTGAAGACAATTGCATGAAACAGAAGAGAAGCAGAGTTAGATTTGTTTACACAGTCCACCAAAAAAGTGACCAGGTAATATGATTAGAAACATACAAATATTTGAGGACCTACAACAAGTCAAGACATCCAAAACAATAGCAAAAATACAAAACAAACTGAGGCCTTTGATTTGATTATTAAATTGACTGCACAGACAGTAGAATTACATTCTAATGCGATGTTATATATAAGCCAGTAATTCCTATAATGTCACCCATGTTACCTGATTCCTTGCTTTAGGGTCCATTGCAGAATCAAATGGAAGTGGGTTCCAGAGCAGAGTCAGGAGTGCAGACAGAATATCAAGGGCATGGCCCTGCCGCCAGGTACTCTGTAACTGATGTGAGTGGGGTTGGGAGCATGGATGGGATAGCCAAAGCACAGCCCTCTTGCCCCAGGTACCTAGTGAGTATGATTGGGACATAGCAACAAGGTACCCAAAGCTCGTGCCCACCACACCCGAGAGAACGCATGGCCACAGTTATTTGTTTTCCTTTAAGACATGATTTTTTATCACTCTGGAAAATCCTATACAGATGTTATATTACATTAGAACTTCTGCATCACCTTTCTTCAAACTATGAAGGTTGCCATTGAATATTAATTAATACACACATTTCATTGTCTTTATCAAAGTTGCATAAAAAAATTATATAACAAGCATTCTTAATTTCAAGTTTTCAATTCTTGTAAAATTTTATCTACACATATTTTTTGTTATGAAATTGATTCGAATTTGGTATGGGTGGGGTCTGATACATTTAGAATTTGTTTATTAAATTTGTTTGTCTCCATCATTTTGTGACAATGTATGTGCTTGTAACAACTTTTGTATTCATTGTAAATGTTGGAGATTTAGCCAGGATATGCTAAAAATTGAAGGGTTTGGAGGATACTTGGACCTTGGTTCAAAGCACTAAAATTATGAAAAATAGCATGCACCATGAAGATCTCTGTGGTCTCAAAGGCTTTACATTGGGCTTGGGCGCAGAGGCTTGGCTCCTTGATCTCACCCTATGCCGTGACAGGGAGTGCACCAAGGGTGTTGCCCCTGGAGCCCACAAGGGGCTCTACCCCTTGACCCCACTGGGGGCTGCCACCCCCACTCTACTTTTGAAAATTGAAATATAAAAACAGTATATAAATACAAATTCACAAATATATTGTATATTTTGCAATTATACAATATACAAAGACTATATATATTTGCAGTATTTGTATAGTTGCAATTGGTTAAGTTATTCCAGTATATATATATATATATATATATGTGGCCATATCTATATGCTGTTCTGACTTATCAAACCTCGATTAGCCCATAACCAATACACGAGCAATAAAAACATTTCATTGCAACTGTCCACCCGCTATTAACCTACTTACAGAACTATTAATTTGCATGATATTCTCAGATGACCTATAATATATATTATCAATAAATTATTGTATAAATTTAACTCTATAATGTCCAAAGGAGGTTAAATTAAAACTGTTATAATGTATAACAACACAAAATGCCTACTGATCTTCAATTTTCAACCCATTTTCTAATAGAGGCTTTAAACAGTTAAGTATGTAATTTTTAACATATATTAAAGATAACTTGTCAAAGAGATGAGCATGTAAATTTTGATGCAAATTTCATATGTTGTCTGAAATTCAGCATAATGAGGTATGGGCTGACCATGCTTGTTTGAATGAAGTTAAGTTTAACTCATAAGTACTTGAGTCTTGACAATTTAGGAAAAGTATTGAACACATCCAACTGCCTTTAGCAATAGATTTGAATGGACAAAATTAAAATGCTTTAAACCATTTCCACAAATAGAGTTTATTTAATACACATCCAACTGCCTTTAGCAATAGATTTGAATGGACAAAATTAAAATGCTTTAAACCATTTCCACAAATAGATTTTAATAAATAAACTTACTTGAAATGTTTCCATCAGTTAATAAAAAGAAGCAAAATCAATCTGTTGGATTGTAATTTGAGACTTAGAAAATTACAAACACGCAATTAGAATTGAAGATATACAATTAGAAGAAAAAACTGAAAAAGCCTTATGAAGGGCCATGGTCAGATCATTACTCAAAGACCCTCAAAAACTAACAAATCAATGTGCATTCAGCCATAAAAACTAGCATATCAATGTGGAGGCAAGGCACAATTGGCATTAAAAGTACATAAATAGAAGAACCATAGTTCGCAAACTCGGACTCAAAAAGTACTCGGCAAGACAAAAAGAAAATGACTCAGAGAGTACTCGCCATAAACTTAACACCTTAAAAAACACTTAATTGAAAAAAAAAAACATATTTTTTTGAAAAAATATAAATTTTATGCAAAATATAGCTACAAAATGAATCAAATGAGTTTGGTAGGGATCTGGGGAAAACTTCATCCTGCACACCATTTGCACAATTTTATCAATTAAGGGAGAAATTAGGTATTTGACACATTTTTGTTAAAATTATTTGCTCTCCAACTACTGTGTGAGGAAGTGTGAGGGCTGTTCATACATTTATAAGGCAAAATCATGAAACTTTTTACTATTTTTTCCGCTTTTTTCTTCGCTTTTTCCGTATTTTGCATTGTTTATGCATTTGGTGAGTATTTTTGTCAAAC
This sequence comes from Sequoia sempervirens, assembly GCA_007258455.2. Taxonomy (NCBI): domain Eukaryota; kingdom Viridiplantae; phylum Streptophyta; class Pinopsida; order Cupressales; family Cupressaceae; genus Sequoia; species Sequoia sempervirens. The sequence goes on from VDFB02337596.1 coordinate 5,811, forward strand.
TCATTGAGTTTCTAGCGAGTACTCACCAAAAACTCGGTAAGTTTGACTAGCAAGTTAACTCGCTAGTTACTTGGCAAGGTTCAAATGTGGTGAGTACTCATCGACTCAAAGAGTACTCGCCAAGTTTTCCAACCATGAGAAGAACAAACTACAAAAAGCCCTATGAAAGGCCACAGTCATATCAGTATTCAATGAGCTTCAAAGATGTTAGAAATTGGAAAACGCATCTTGTTGCAATATACCATTGGGTTACATGGAAATTGTAACTAACTTGTATGTAGTTCCTACCCTACACATAAAATGGGTAGGTCCTATCCCACCCCTAACTATATCTCAAATTGTTTTAAACAAACGTGATCCATCACACCATCCCCAGTAGTTATATTAAGATAAATCCTCTCATCTCCTTCATAATTTATATTAAGTGTAGTCTTTAGTGTTTCTAGATGCAACCAACATATTGGACTTCATTCTTTGATTGATCGTGCAATTGAATCAATAATATGGAATGTCCCTTTTGGAGATGAGCAAGAAACTAAGGTGAAAAAATAATATTTTATTGATTTTGGTGCTCAAGGAGGAGGTTAAATGATATTTGTTATGATTTTTGGTGAAGGCAAAATATTTTTATAATTTTTCTATGAGGCCAGCGACCCTTTCTGAGGGTTAAAAAATATTTGAATTTTGGGGCCCAAATTAGGTCAGCCAAATTGGAGGGAAAACGGGGGAAGATTGATATAAATACAAGTCTCATTTGGAGGCTTTTCTCATCATTCAATTATCTATGCTTTTTCGACCTGCACTTTGGTGAATATTCTAAAGACGAAAACACTTAGGAATATTGGAGGGGTTGGACGAAAACCTAGCTCTTCAATGGAGGACTTCATGACAAAGCTTCACTTGCACTTCAATGGTGATTTTTGTTAGTTTCATGCTCAGATTTTTGCATCAGCATAGGCGACTAGTTTGGAGGGGTGAATTTGGACAAGTTGGAAGGTTCACTTCAGATTTTCAAGGGTTGTAAACCCTACAATCAGATCAGCAGGCCAGTGCACCCTTGGGGTAGGGTTTGAAGTCATTTTTTCATCAAATATTTGCATTGGTGTGAGCTGGAGAAATTCGCCCAACTAGGGTTAGGATAGAAGATCATTTTCATTGCATAATCTAGGGTTTCTTTATATCAGCAAACTTCTATATGTTGCTGGGCATGTTTGGAGCCCATTTCATTGTGAAATTGCATCAATAGATAAGTCTGATTTGTCGCAGCAAACTGGAAAAATTGATTATCAAAATTTTGGCATGTGTCTAGTGGATGTTTTGATGGTTCATTGTGATGATTATATTCCTAATTGTGGTTGGACAAATCTGCTATAAATTTTGATGTTATTGGGAAGATTAAATGCTGTTGTTAATGCAAATTTAAACTCAGAAATTGTTATCAGCAAACTAGGGTTTGAGCAGAATTCATAAATCAGAAAAATTGCATATATCTTGGTTGGGATATTTCTATTAAAATATTAAATGTAATATTAATGGTCATCTTAGTTTTAATTAGTCGTCAACTAGCTTTAGTTAGCTTAGTCTGCTTTTAGTAACTCCTGTTTTTGTTTTTGTTCTTTTAGCATCTTTCTGTTTTTTAGCTTTAGTTTGCTTCTGTTTACAATGGTTTCTTTTTAGAAACATCATCTTTTACTTTTCTATATAAGGAACTTTCGTCTCCTCTTGTAAATACACAATTATGAACATCAATTATCTTTTCATGGTCCCAGAGCTCAACCTCGAACCTGATTAATTTTAGAAATTTCTTAGATGTGTTTTTTTTGCCGATTTTTTAAAAATAAAAATCGAAGTTTTGTCAGCCAATTTTGTTGAAAATTGAAGTTTTTTTTTTGGAGATTTTGTGATTCCAGTCTGCTGTTTGGCGCGATCCTATCTTCTCTGGTTGTGCAGATCTGCATTATTTTTGGGTGTTGTTCATTGAAGAACGTGGGCAACATGTTCTCTTTTCATGGCAATTTGTGACAGATTCTGGTTCGTGGTTACTGGACATTTTCTTTTCTTGGCTGTGTTTACCTAAAAACCGTGGAGTTTTTCTCTTGATTTTTGGAAGATTTTTGGGTTGTTGATTGAAGTCTGTGCTTACGCCAGTTTGTGAAAGGGTATTTTCAGATTTACTGGGCATCTTCATTAGTGTTTTTGTGTTTTTGCGCGATTTTACAAAAATGTATTTTCATGGCAGCCTGAAGGGCTGATTTTTTGACCCAGTTTTGATAGAATTTTTCTGGGAAAAATAAAAATTTCTGCAAAGAGTTTTTCGAATTTTTTTCTGAAAAAATTTACTAAGTATTGTTTTTTGACGATTTTTTCCTATCTAAAAAATTGTGGGTTGCTGATAGGGTTTGCAGACCAGTTTTTTGGATAATTTTTTCCTCAACAAAAAATCGTGCACCTGAAGTTTTTAAAGAATTTTTCTAAGTTACCGGTTCGGATTTGGGGACGGGTGCGGGTACGAGAACCCGGTACATGGGTACGTGAAAAAATTTTTTAGGGTTTGATGCGTGTGTATATGTATATATATATATATATATATATATACACAAAAAAAAAAAAAGAGAAATATACAGAATTGTAAAAATAAATCATTTCATAGTATGATACTTGATCATTGATCAATGCCAAATGCCAAAGATAAATATTCACGATCATTGATCATTGATCGAGCAAGATTCATCATACATTTACCCTAGCAAACACATTCCCAGGTCTGAGATATTTATAAACTCATTGTATTACTTGTAACTGCTGTTCATTCTATTATCTGGTGTTATAAATCAATGTATTTGTTGCTACAAATAGACTGTGAGAAGTTGTAAAAGATTATAACCTTGTCTCAAATTGAGTACAGACTTTCTTCTATCTGCTGTTAATTTTCTAAGGATTAACTTCATACATCAGCTCTAAACAGAACATAGGAAGTTCTTGCAATAAGTTTGAATATGTATTTCTGAATATGCTTGGTAAACTCAGTCCAATATTGAGTAGTATGTTTCAGATTTGGGTTATCAGATTTACTGTTAGTATCTATGGAGTGGTTAGTAATGTTGTAATGCTGATTATCTGTTGTACTATTATCTATTGCAAATTTTTGAGGTTGTTGTCAATTCTGGTCGTTGTATGTAATTTATCTGCTGCAAATATAAGCTCAGTTTGTATTGCTGTGGTCTGGCATAGTTTTGGAATACTATGATCTGCTCTTTGTTGGTTATTCTGAGTATGTACAGGTCTGATATTAATTTTTGAGTAGTTATCTATTGTGTATCAATCATATTTGAAAGTTGGAATGGCTTAGTATTGATTGTTAGAATATTATATTCTCTATTATTAATGGTCAATACTACTGTTGCTACAGTAGTTAGTAGGTGAGGTAGCTAGACATCTTAAATGTCTACAGTGATCTACCTCCTCTATATATTGTAATCATCTCCTTTGATAATTCAAGCAATTTCTAGCCCAAAATTGTTTCATGGTATCAGAGCCATACTGAGCTCGTCTCCCTCACGAGAGGGCTCAGGATTCTGGGAAGGCTCTTTGTTTCTGGGCATTTTTTAATAAGTCTGTAATTCATGAAAAAAAAAAAAAAATCGTGTGAGACTTCTGTGAAATTTGTGTGGCTCCTGAGAAAAATCGAGGGTTTTTACAGTCTGCAATTTTCATCGCGTGTTTAAGGTTGTGATATTTCATGTGTAGATCGCGTGTTTTGGTCGCTTTCATCTCGCGCCTGTGACGACACAATTTTAGTCATGCAGCCTCTGGTTTTGCCCGCGACGGGACTAGCTGTGTCTTTTTGCGTCTCTCTGCTCGTGGCTCTTTTTGGCATGTGTTTTTCTGTATCTGGGTGTCCTCGTGTCTTCTGGGGCACGATTTCTTGCATACCCGCGCGATTTCCTAAGCTCTCTGGCCGCATTCTCTTTTCGTGCGAGCTGTGTTTCTTCATCCGCGCGACTTGATGAACAATTAGACACGTTTTTTTTGAAATCTAATGGGTTTCTTTGGACGCGTTTTCTGAAAACGCGATTTCATTTCTGCTTGATTTTTCTTATTTTGGGTCGCGTTTCTCAGCCGTTCTGGGCGCGACTTATCTTAAATCTGGCCGTGTGTTTTTGGCCCACCAAGGGTTTCGCATTTTCTGCTGTGCACAAGCATTTTTTTTTCCACAGCCGACTTCTAACTACCTCAGGATTTTGAGAGGGCATTTTTAAATCTGTAATTCGTGATTTATCACGTGAGATTTTTGTGAGTCCAGATCGAGGGTTCTTGGTTGAAGATTTCTTGTAAAAATCGAAACCCTTTTGTTTGAAAAATTTGTGGTTCTTCTAGGGAGGATTTTCGTAGGGTTGATGAATGAAATCGTGCGTCTTTGATTCATATTTTTCTTCTATGAAAAAGGACGCGATTTTTTGTTAACTTTGCAAATTACGGAAGGGTTTCTGCTTTGTTTCGTCGACTCCTTCAGGCTGCGAGTTTCTTCAGTCCCTAGCGTGTCTTTTGGATATCATCTGGTCGTGTTTTTCTGGGTGTTTTGTCATGCGACTTCTGCAATATTTTGAACGCATTTCGTGCTGCTTTGGTGCTGCGCGCGTCGTCTCTGCTCAAAACGCGACCAGAATATTGCAGGCGCCGTCAAAATCACGCGGCCATCTCCATCCATCGCACGAAAAAAAACGTGTCTCCATTTGTGAAACTCTGCACGCGTTTTCTCTTGCTCCTGGGCACGATCTGGGCGTACTTTCAGACGCGTTTTTCAGACTTGTTCTGGCCTGCGTTTTTGTCAATTTTCTGGCTGCGTTTTTTCATATTTTTGTGACGGTTTTGGTCGCCTAGGGTTTGTCGTCTATTTTGTCAATTTTTCTTACAGATTTGAGCTGATTCTTGCAAGTTTCGGGTTCATTAATGGCGGCTAGGGCTTCTGCAATTTTCGGCTAGGGTTTTGAACCCCCAGATAAAGTTGAAAAATTATTTTGCTTGCAGATTCCTTCTAGGTTTTATGAGATCTCAACTGGGTCGGTCTTCAAATTTTCTGGGTACCCCATTTTCTGTGCCTCGAAATTTGTGCCTCAAATCAAGTCGAAAAATTATTTTGCTTGCAGATTCCTTCTGCGTTTTCTGAGATCTCAAATGGGTTGTCCGATTTTTCTGGGTGCTTCATTTTCCGTGCCTCGATTTTTGTGCAGATCTGTTCTAGCGGCTAGGGTTCCAAACCCTTTGTTTTTCAGCCGACGATCGATGGCTACCTGTTTCTGGGCTTCTGTAATTCGCAGTGTTGCGTGAGATTTCTTTGTTGGGTTTTTTAAATATTTTTTTCCCTTATTATTAAAAAAAAAATTTGGCTTAAGGGTTTATAATTTTCTCCTCAAAAATTAAGAGTCAGTTCCTGTTTACCCTAGTCAGGGTTTCTGTTGTATGGGAGGGCTCTCTGGTCTTTGGTTTTTACCGTTTTTTCCAAAAAAAAAATGATGATTTGTAATCTTGGGTTTGGCGATTTTTTCCTCAAAAATCATGGTTTGTTGCAGTCTGTTTTTGTCGCACCTAGAGTTGCTGGGGCGAACATCTGCACATCTGGCTTCTTGCAGTCTGTTCTCGAGCGTCGTGCTCATCTACAAAAGTTTCGACGGTTTGCCGATTTATCCTCAAAATCGTGGCAACTGTTCTCAGTGTGTCTCTAGTTTTAGGGAGGGACAGCTCTGTTACCCATCGTCAAGTTGGACATCTTGTGATGACTTCTGGTCAACAGTTCTGCAGATTCTGGGAGGGTTCATGGCAGACTACTCTCACGTGGCAGAGTCAGTGGCAAGCTTTTGTCTCTTGTTGCAAAGCTTTCTAAAGAAGGGGCAACCTTCTCTTCTTTTTTTCTGGATGGTTTTTGGTACTCTTGGTCATCAACATTCTGCAGATCCAGGGAGGGTCTCTGTAAGAATTTGTGACCAATTGACCTACAGATTGTTTTCTGTAGGCTAGTTTGACGATTGACCATTAAGGGAGGGTGTTAGAATATTATATTCTCTATTATTAATGGTCAATACTACTGTTGCTACAGTAGTTAGTAGGTGAGGTAGCTAGACATCTTAAATGTCTATAGTGATCTACCTCCTCTATATATTGTAATCATCTCCTTTGATAATTCAAGCAATTTCTAGCCCAAAATTGTTTCATTGATTCCCAGATTTTCCTCTGCATTACACATTGAATTATCACAATGGAAATCATCACTATGAAATGATGAATGATCAAGTATCATACTATGAAATGATCAATGCTATTTTAGGGTTACGAGGAAAAAAAAAATTTTAAAAATGTTTTTTAATCAAGTTTGGGCCCTTTTTTTTTAACTTGGTCCATGGGTTCGCTTGGGTTCGCCCGGGTTCGTGCTGGGTACGCACAGGGTGAGCGCCCAGCACTGTGGGTTCGCCAGGGTTCGCGCACCCGCGAACCCTGGAGAACCCATAGTGCTGGGCGCGCACCCTGTGCGTACCCAGCACATACCCACAGATGAACCCGAACCGAGTGCGTACTCGAACCAGGTTCGGGGCCTGCGAGTATGAACCCTGCAACATAGGAATTTTTGAAAAAAATTCTATAAAAATTGTGTAGTTCAGAAGTTTTTTGAGGATTTTTTCTTAAAAAATCTTACTTTTTCAAAGTTTTCGAAGGTTTTTCTGAAAAATCTTATAGTTCGTGAGTTGTGCCAGCTGATTGTCCAATGTTTTGCCAATTGATCACAATGTTACCTCATTTTTGGAAAATGGGAGGGATGATTGCTTTGTCCAATGTCATACGTAGAGGTTCAACGAAAAATTCTACTACCTAGAAGCAGAAGATACTCATTTTTTGAATGTTGATGTCTAGATTTGGTTGTTCTACGGGAAAGGATTGGTAATCACAAGGCGGTTATGCTTCTCCAGTTATCAGTCACCAATGATATGTTTCCAGAAGATTATGGGTAGACTTAGTTTTTGTTTGTACGATGACCATTAAGGGAGGGCATTAAAATATTAAATGTAATATTAATGGTCATCTTAGTTTTAATTAGTCGTCAGTTAGCTTTAGTTAGCTTAGTCTGCTTTTAGTAACTCCTATTTTTGTTTTAGTTCTTTTTAGCATCTTTCTTTTTTTTAGCTTTAGTTTGCTTCTGTTTATGATGGTTTCTTTTTAGAAACATTATCTTGTACTTTTCTATATAAGGAGCTTTCATCTCCTCTTGTAAATACACAATTATGAATATCAATTATCTTTTCAATTTCAGTGGTATCAGAGCCATGTATCTTGCCGGCCTATTGGGTATGTGATTCAAAAAGTTTTGGAGTTATGGCAACACATGGGATTGATGATGTAATGGTTGCCTATGATGAGTACAATACACTTCCACAAGAGGTTAGAAATGATCTCTCCTTTGGTTACTATATGGAGTATTGGATGGACAAAAGCAAGCAAAAGAGGAAACCAAAGAATCATGATCTTTCGCAGGTACTGCAAACTTTTCAACAACAGACAGCGGCTGCACTTAGAAAATTAAGGGATGAGTTAGAAAAATCAGAAGTTATCAATAAAGAAAGTTTAGAGAAGAAAGTAGTACTTGTATATGACTTGCAGCTTGCAAGAAATTATGAGGAGGACAAAAATCAGTTATTATGCAGCCCTAAATAAGACATGTTCACACGTTCTTTTCAGTCCTATGAGAACAAGGATAAAGGAGATTCACCTATTGAAGCTACAAATGAAGAGCACATGAAGATTGAAGAGTGAAGATTGAAGAGTATACCGCCATGGAGGTTGTCAAACCAGCCATGTTAGATCAGCTACATGAAGGTATGGGTTCTTGTGATGTTTCATTAATTGAGCCTAGCATTGCTTCATCATCTCTACATCATGGTGGCAAGGAATGTGATGAGCAAAAAGACTTGGATATGTTGGATCATAGCCCTTTTGCAAAGCATGATAGAGGAATTCGATCTAGGGTTGAGGAAGATGATGTGGAAGGATGTGTGGAAAAGAACATTATTTTCAAGGAGCCGACTTGTTATGATGCAGCCCTAGCTTCAAAACAGAAATTAGAAGAAGATGTCAAATCAGAAAAACAATCACCTATGAGGTGGTCTTCACATGAAAAAGCAGATTTTGGAACAGCCAATGAGGGTATGCATGGAAGGATGTTCATGGGACAAAGCTACACGCAAGGTATGTCATTTCCTAGTAGGTTTGATGATACTTGTTTCATACACATGATCACATTTGATGACTACTTACTTATTGGAGTTGTATGAGAAACATTTTGTTGAAGTGTTGATCATAAAGACTAAGGGATGGCCTAGTAAGAAGATCCTACAATTTGATAATGTATGGTTTGTCATGGATATTACACCTTGGTGTTGGTCTGAAACTATGGAACTCTCATACAAGGATGAACCAATGATGTTGAGAGCTAGTGATGAGAATTTGACACCTAAAGAAGATGAAGATGCTCCCATATGCTTTCAGCAGGATGAGGATTCACTTCTGACATTTACTAATAAGGAGTACATGCGTCTTCATAATGAACACAAGGAAAAAGGGCATGCTGCCACAAGATGTGTCAAATCAGTGATGATTGATCAGATTTATGAAGGTGATGTTTAAGAACAAACAAAAATGTTGCATAAAGATTTTGGGTCTCATAAGTCACATCACTTGGAAGGACAATTGAAGGTAAACAAAGGTAAGATTGTGGCAGCCCTAACACATTTTGATCACGTTCATAAGATGATGGCAGGTTTGTGTAGGAAGGCTCTAGAGAAGCATGAAGGTTTAGGAGGTATATCTCTTGATGACTTGCACGAACTCAAGGAGGCTTTGGTGGTAGAGAAGTCAAACTACCTACACTTACTTGCCGACAGAAATCATCTTCTCACCAAGACTCGGATGCTTTGAGAAGAAAAGAAGATGAGGTGGACAAGCTCACCCTTGAGCTTAAGGATACAGTGAATTCTTTGAGGAGCACTCAAAGGGCTCTTCAAGAATCAGAAGATCATGAGGATAAGCTTTGTTGGAAGATGAAAAAGAGTGGAGACATGGAGGAAGGACATAGAGGATCCCATGATGAAGTCATGAAGATAAAGGAGACCTATACACATGAAGATTTAGCTTGCAGCCATGGTACAGAAATTAGGGTACATGACACTTGATTTTCCATTGAAGACATCTCTTGGACCAGCACTATTTTGTTTTAGGTGTTGGAACCTTTGGTTGAATTCTACAATTGTTGGATGGGGAGAAAAACATCGTGGGTTATTTAAATGAGGCCATTTACAAGGCCAACGAGGCCATCCAGAATTTCTATGGGTCAAATAAAAGAAGACATGAACCCATTTGGCACATTATTGACCGTCAGTGGAACATACAACTTCTCCAACACATTCATGTTGCTACCTATTATTTCAATTTAATTTTTTTCTTCTCTGATTTCTTTAGGGTTGAAGAGGTTATAGATGCTTGGACACATGCATATAGAGGATGCAAGCCTTCAGAAAATAATTAGAACAACTTACAAATTTACAAGGCCACAGAAGGAAAAAAATTCTTCACCTCTATGCATTCAAATGAGAATGAATCAACAGTCAAGTAAAAAACAAATAAGTTAAACCAAATTTAATAAAGGTTCATTTTAGTTTAACTTTAAGTTTACCAAGTTACTTACAAAGTTATATATGTTGTCCTTGCACATTTGTAATGGGAAGATTATGGTGCAAAAAAACCTAATCTCCAAACCCTTGCAATCTGCATTTTGTCCCAGCCATGTAGCACTTTTGAGTGAGCACAGCTGGAGCACATTTGAGGCCATTCACAGAAAGAAGCACAAGTTGAATCAAAAACACCTAAATGACCTTGCTTGTACTTGGATGACATTGTTCAAATTGCATTGTGATGAAGTAAAGCCCATGCTTTCCATAGATGAGATTGATGATTTATGAGGGAAACAATCAAATGGGCAGCACACATAGTGGCACAAGCAAAGGCAAAAGGTAAATCACCAATAGGTGCTTCATTGGATGATTGTGATATGCACGAGGATGATTTTGCTCCTCAACAAGAATGATTACCATCAAGTTCAAGCATGTGCACTTAGAAGCTTTAGTCAGAGAAGAAATTTGTAAAATGTTTATACAGATTTGCAACTTATAATTTGCTGTCCTCAAATTTTAGTCATGACAATTTTAAAGTTTTGAATCCACCAAGTCAAAATTCATCAATCAAAGTTGTCTCCTTAAGGTTGAGCAAGTGCTATGAAACATTTATAAAGGTCCTTTCTTGTCTAAACATGATGAAGTAGGAGCTCATTGTCGACAAGCTTGGTTGTCAGTGATACAGGAAAAAATCTCAATCATTTTAATGTAGATGAGTGTCTATATTGAGTCATAAAGTTAGTTGTCACTGTCATACTTGAATATCCAGGGCAATCATGCTGTTCATAGGTTGCTCAAAGTTGTGTGCTAGATATTTCAGTTTTATCAACATTGCAGGAATTTTAATGTTTGCAGGAGTTGCTTAAAGTCGGCTTCAAAGTGGAATAATGAAGATCTTTCTTTTTAAATTTGTTCAGTGGAATTTTCCTGGTAAAAAAGTTTACAGATGGAACATGGTGGGAAACTGGAGTTTGCAAGTAATTCAGCAGATTGCAAAAACAATTGAAATGTCCACAAGCATAAATTGGCAGAGAATCGAGCTTTTTGGTACACTTCCAAGTGCAAACAGACCCCAAAACCTTGCTTGCATAAACAAAAAGCCTGAATACATTTTAAAATTGGCAGGGCTTTAAATTGCATGAACAATTGAACTAGAAAAAGTTATAACTAATGCCTACATCACCATGCATTCAGCAAAAGATAGAAAGGAAAGTAGAGGATCACATGCTCATAAAGACTTTACATAAAGAGAGGATGGGCAATAGATGAAACACAGTCGTGTACTGGGAAAACGGTAAGGTTCATTTGACCTATAGGCCTGTCCATATAACACATTGGATGATGAGGTAGAAACATTTCCTCCAAAAGCTCAAGTATACTAACATTCAGATTACTGGATTTCTTTTACTTACCAAGGAGTTCCAAAATCCTTATTTGCAGGCTCAATAACACACATTTAGAAGTGCTGTTGCTTAATGAATAAATTTGAGTACATTATTTACATTCACCATGCAACAAAGCTTTTTCAGTATTTGTCATAATTTGGAGGTGATACAGAAAAATGAATATGGGTTGCCAAGTTTTTGCATGAAACAGGACAAAATATAGCATAGAAAAGAAGAAAAACAAAGAGATAAGTTCAAATTAATGTCACTTGAAAGGACATATACATCCATCCCACTGCACACACACTCTATCAGCATAGCAAAAAGCCATTTCTGAATATGTTTGCAAACAAATTATTATTTTCCATAAATATAAAGCATTTCAGCATTCAGTATTGGCCAGATACAAAATAATGCTGTGAATGAAAACAAAGGAGGAACCAATTAATTTATAACATTAATAGACTGAAGGAACTTCTCAAATAAAATTGTCAAGTTATTTTAATTTAAACTTTAGCAAGTTAGCATTTTGTCCACAACTATATGTAAGAATGTAAAATTTGTTAACCATCCACACATGACAGCAGATACAGCTATATTGATTGAAACCTATTATTTCAAACAAAAATAAGAAATCAAACAGCATTTTGTTATAGTTACTGAATCATATTAATTTGCTGCATTTTCATTTTAACATAGAAAACAGATTCACAAGCATGCTAATAAGAAGCATACCTGATCACTTTCTTGCACAAGTTGATATTCCCAAAATTTAACATCATGGTCTGCACTTCCAGTTATAAACCCTGAGCCATCTACTGTTGGCACAAGAGACCAAACAGATCCTGAGTGAGCTTCTATAACATTGGAGCGTTCACCAGCTCCAATGTCAAATATTTCCACTGATCCAGATTTTGTACCAACAACTGCATGCCGATTCCCAGGGACAAAAGAGCTACAAAGTCCATAACCTGCTTCCATTGTACGTAGGCAGGAGCAAGTGCTTGGGTTCCAAATTTTTACTGAATTATGGCTAGTTGACATAAGTAATGAGTTGTCAGAGCTCAATGTAAGACTCCTAATGTCAGCTCCATGCCCTGGAAGATTAATGGCATGTATTTGTACTGATGACTCCTCACCAACCTCGTAAACTTCCAATGCATTGTTGTGAAGAGATACCGCTATGGTAGCTTTAAGCCCTTTCTTTGGTGGTACGGGACAAAAAGAAATTGAACGGATTTTATGTTTTGCTCGTAGAATATGAAGAAACTGGAAAACATCAGAAGCAGACATGCCACCAAGATCATCTTCTACATCCTCCACAGGATCACTTCCGTCGTTGTTAGCTACCTCTGTACCAGCTTTCTTCAGAGCCTTTTCACGCTTTCTACGACTTTTTCGTTTTGCTTTCTTCAATGCCTCTTTTTCATTCAAAACACAGAATATTTCAACCACCTTCCCAGCTACCTGGCAGGCAAGAAGTGACCCAGTACTATTAAATCTTATTGTTACAACCCTGTCCTTATTTTGCCGCTTAATACCTCCAAGATAGGTCAAGACTTCCCACTTACTTTGTTTCTTAATGTGACTTTCATCATTCTCTAGATTAGCATCCTTAGCTTCATTGGCAACACTCTGTTCTTTATGCATTTCTTGATGAATATTATAAACACGCAGTTCATGATCAGCTGAGCCGGTGACAAGGAAGCGCTCCTCAGGGTCTACACCAATAGACCAGATTTCACTGTGATGACCAGAAACAATTTGCATGCAGTATTGAGTATCAAGATCCCAAACCCGCATTAAATTGTCCTTGGAAGAACTTACAAGCCTTTTGTCACCTTCTAGAAAAACAAGATCTGTCACCTGCAAATGCAACATCAAGGTGATGAAAATCAGGCTAAAGTATTAACAAAAACATCAATGCAATGGTAAAAATTTACAAGGGACGCAAGAGTCTCTGGCAAAAGAACAGAAGTATGAATTCAAACCTAAAAAGTCCAATTCTAGTATGCAAAATTCACACCTGATCTCGATGACCACGAAGACGGAAAAGTCCTGCTTCACCAACTGCATCCCATATGACAATGTCTGTGTCTTTGCTTCCCGATGCAAGCAAGTAACCTGTTTTGCTATAGCATAGTGCAGTAGTGGCTCCTTTATGCCCATTTAAAGTAGTTTCGCAAGTACCTTTAATTGTATCCCATATTCTTATACTGCCATCAGCATATCCACTAGCAACCTACAAAGAAACATAAAGTTCAATGAAATTAGACAAGCTAACTTTTACAAAGAGTTTCATGAAAGAAACATAAACAATTATACAAGAAGAAACTCTGGGTATCTCTAAATATATTCTCTGACTGTTGCCATAACACTGAACAAACTATTAAATTCATTTTAAATTGTCCCTTGATATATTTAAAAAATTAAAAAATTAAAACCAAGCTTGAACACATTCTGTCAAGGCCCACTGCTTTAATTCTTGCCACAAAGATGAGTCCTATTCTAAAGTATTGCATGTGAACTTGATGGAGCATGGAAATGTTCCCCAGTTTTGACCAAACACTTGCTTTTTGAAGATCAAATTGAATTAAAAAGAAGTTAAAAGTGAAAGTGAACTTTCATTTTTGTTGAAGAAATTTGGATTCTGACATGGTTTCCTTGGAGACTGTCTACGCCTCTTAGCTTCCCAGGAGATCTTCTTAACTGACTATATCTTTATAAAACTCATTCTTGAAAATTTCCATCCTACAGAAAAACTTGCATGTAATATACATTAGATATATTATTTCACTTTGCTCCCTCTTTCCATGTTCCATACATTGGATATATTATTTCACTCTGTTCCCTCTTTCCATGTTTGATATATATATATATATATATATATATATATATATACTGGCAAGGAAGACAGACCTATGACATTTGTATATCCTAAAGTATCTCAAACTCGTTGATTTATCTTTTGCCAAGGAATGAAAACAGGCAGTTGATGTTAGATATATGCTCTCACATTTTCATACTTTGGTTTATGTTAATTTTCCTACTGAACCATACGTTTGGATTAGCAAAACTAATCACATCCTAAGTGATTGCTCCACCTTTTTCTCTGTGTATTCCTAACATGCATCATTTCATTAAGTGAGAACCAAAGGAAATTGGAATGACTTTGATATTGCCATGAATATGCTGTGCTTATTCCTCAATCTTCTTCTTCCTCCTCAATTGACCCTGTGAGTGTATTTTATCAGTTCGAACATCTGAAATTCTAGTATCAGAGTCAGGAACAGCTAGGTCAGGAGATGCCAGAAACTTTGGGGAGACAGAACTAGAAACAGAGAATTGGCAGGGAATGCGAGACTCAGCAGGAAACACTACAGGAAAATGTAGATACTTCTGGAAACTTGTAGAAAGTTGAGCTGAAATGCTGGAAATCCCAAAACTCCTAGAATATGACTGGAAACAGTCCGAAATGTTTGTGAGTCTTTCATAAACATTTATAGAAAGTTTTCAATTAGTCTCCAGGAGTTCCCATAGGTTGCTGGTATCAGAAACATTTTGGAAATCAAGAAACATGTTATCAGCCTACTCAAAATAGTTTCAAGAGGTTTCTTTTACTCAATTGGCTAATAATGCTAATATTGTTCACCTTACTATATTGCCCATGTCTGATTTATGGATCCCTCTGCATTGTGCTTGTCATCATTATGATGCTCTGTAAATCCTAAACTATTAAATTAATGTCACATATTCTGATGTGTGGGATTCTGTTCCATGTTAATACTTGGCCTACCATCCCTTTTCATTAAATGGTTATTGCTCCAGCATGTTAGTCAATGCAGACAACTGTCTAGCATCAAACCTTTGATTGAAACCAACAATAATCACTTTGCTGATGACTCTCAATTCTCAAATCTGAATCAGATTATCAGAACAATGTGTCCACACCTACCCCATGACTCCGAGGTTGAGGAGCTGTGGGGTGCCCAGGGCTTGCACTATGAGAATCAAAGAGGCCCAAGCAGGTTACAGATAACTGAGCTACAATAAGGTGGTAGACATAAATGAAATTCCATAAGTAAACCCTTGTTCTGAGGTGCACAAATGCAAGTCTATTGAAATTAAAATTTTACTGTCTGAAGGGCCATGTTCAATCCGTCAGTGATTCAATGCAATCCCTGGGTCAATATGATCATGTGATGTCCCCATTTTCAGGAGCATCAAAGTTCGGAGCATTAGCCTATCATCTGACCCTCTTAGGCTAGTGTTCAGTGTTTAGAGGGTCCAGTTTGGGCGTTAATGGGCTCTTCAAGGGGCAGTTGACAGTGTTTACCTCTCCAGATTGTTGGTATATTCTGAGGCTAGGTTATTCAGAGGCTTTTGGTTCCGTTTTGAGGCACTTACTATTTAGACTAAGTTAGATGAATAATTGCTGATAAGGATTAATAATTGCTGCAAGCATAATTATTGCATAATCATTTTATAATTTATATATATATATATATATAGTCAACTTACTTCCCTTATTGATTTATCATTTATCTTCATTTATCTCCCATTGAACTATCTTCTTCTTCATACATACTTCTTGATATCAATCCCTTATTATGTTTAGGGGTTGCTGTTTTTCTGAGTGCAGACTATTATTTATTTCTGATTGTTTCCATATCAGACTTTTTATTCCTTTCCTTCCTTCTGCTGCGTTGCCCAGATTTCCAATTCATTTTCCTGTTCATGATCCCTCATGATACTCAGAGCATGTTCCTTACTTTAATTTTCCAGATCATATTTTCCTTTTATCCCCAAAATTCATGATCCTCTCATAAATGAAATGTGCTCCCTTTATATCCTGTTTGGGGGAGAGTCACCTCCTTCAGTAACATCCTTACATGTGTAAGGGACACATCCTTCTAACACAAGTGCTGTTTTCCTAAATTATATTCTTTTCCAAACGTTGCCTTAATTCCCTGATTTTCTTTGCCTATTATTAATAGATGTCCTTTAAATAATGATCTTTGCTTCCTTTAATACTCGCCACTTATTGACCTGTCAGCATAAGGTAATCGCTGCCCATTCAAACATTTTATTTTCTAACTTTTTAACATGGGATTGCTGCCTTGTCCTTGAAACATAATAATCACTGCTGCAATATATTATATATATTTTCTTATTTTAATATATTTATTATTATATTAGTTTTTATAATATTATATTATGATAATTATAATTATAATAATATTAAATTGTTAATATTTGTATTTATATTTTAATATGTATTTTGTTATTTATTTTATTTATTTATTTATTTGCATTTCAATACTTTAGTGTTCTATTTTGGGGGCATGACACAAACCCAATCTCAACCACGTTCTAATATTAGGTTTAGGGAAGGAAAACATATCTTTATCAACACCTCGGCCTATCTTCTTGCACGACGAATTGAATCACCACACAAAACAAGCACTATGTGATCACTCAATATCTCAAGGTGACTTTTGGTATTAGTCACCCTAAGACCTAACAACACTTACCCGCATTTACATAGAGCACTTTTACCACATTGATATCTTTTTGCACTGTCCACAACAACACATCATCCATCAATGTCGAAGAAGACTATAGCAAAATCCTATGTCCCACCAAGTTTCCGGTACGGGGGGACAGTGGGACAAGTTTCTGGACAGCAATTTTTTGAGGGGATTTTAGGGGACGGGGGGACGGCTATATAGTATATATATATATATACACAAACAGAGAGAGAGAGAGAGAGAGAGAGAGAGAGAGAGAGAGATTTTAAAAATATAGGGAAATTTCAAATATTCATATGAGTAATGATAATCATAACAATGAACATTCATAAAGTTGCAAATGTAATCAGAGAGATTTTAAAAATATAGGGAAATTTCAGATATTCATATGAGTAATGATAATCATAACAATGAACATTCATAAAGTTGCAAATGTAATCACCAATCGTATTGACATATGCATCATAGAATCAAATTATCGAACAAATTAATACTACAGCTACCTAATTGCTTCCATGGACCATAATTCATGTCAAATAGTCAATGTGCATATGATATAAAATAATAAAATGCCCAAAAGGCTACAAGTTTGCACTACAAATGTAATAGAAAGTATGATGGCTGCCTCTACTTGACATTTGCCAACATTGCATCAAAATCAGACTTAGAGTCTGTGTCACTGCCAATTTTTCTCTTGCTCACTTGCCTCTTAGCTGCAATTTTTTTTTGGAATTTAAAAATTAACTCAAATGGCTTTGAAAGCAAGTTTTATGTTTCATTTTAGGCTTGGGAGGGTGTGGGGTTCACTTAGAAACAATAAAAAAATAAGCATTTTTAATTTCAAAGTTTTTTTTCTTTGTAAAAACTTGCTGGAAAAAAGGGGACGGCGGGTCGTCCCCTTGCCATCCCCGAGACGTCCCTGCCAACAATCGGGGACGTTTCAAAAAAAAGGGGACTTTTTGGGGGTGGCTGCCAGCCGTCCCCTAGGTGTCCCCCGTCCCCGAGACGTCCCCGATACAAGTACGGGAGGCAAAAGAGTGGGGGACGCGTGTTTCCTTGGCAAAATCCCATTTCCAGCACCTTGTCCCTCCAAATTGCACACAGAAGAGCCAAGCAACAACTAAGACAAACTATTGAAATGATCTAGGAGGAAGAGATCCACCTCCTATGCTCAATTGAAGGGATGGAAGAAGCCAACTTCTCCACAAAATCCCTTCAAATAGATGCCTTTGACCTCAGTGAATTCAACAATCCCATCCCCTCTTCACCCAATATATTGTTCACAAACCCTAGAGCTGCTAGAGAAGAGCAAGCAAAAATAATTGTAATCCTATTGTCTAAAATCACTCCTTTTCTCTATGGGTCTCAAGGTCTACCCACCTTAGCTTTGGGTGCCATTACACCTACCTTATTAAGAGCACCCCACACACACCACTCATTGTAGACCCCTAGTACCCACCAAACTCAAAGCACCACCAAATAAGCACATAGCGAAGACACCTACAACAAACATTATAGAAGAAGCCACCAACAACCATTAATGGAATTCCTTGCCCCACACACCTCACTACAAAATTTCACACATGGGAGATCAATAGCCAATAAGGAGGAGGGTACACCCACCGTCAACTTCCAAATAACAAAGAGCCAAGAAAGACATAAAAGACAAAGAAATAATGAAAACAACAAATACTCATCAAATAGAGAAACAAACAAGAAAGCACCCCAAAATAAGAAAAATGGAGGTTTTAAGACATAAATTGCAATCAATCCCAGCCCAAGAACTAGCCTAATGACTATATAATGTTGTTAGGGGATCTTGTTCCATCCACAATTTGCCATGAAATAAGCTACCAAATTGCCTAAATTTGGAACCAATCCACCAAGCCTCTTCAACAAGGCAATTCAATTGACAATTAGGGCAAGAACTTTTTTTGAGAGAGTTAATCACAATAAGAGAGTCACCTTAAACTATTAGATTAACTATTCCTTGGGAAATTGCAGTTGCCATACCTACTACAAGCGCTTCCCATTCTACAACCATTTTTTTCTTTAACCCCTAAAAAAGAGAGAGACCCCATACAAAAAACTACCACTCAAATTTAGAGAACAAAATCAGCTCCTACATCGCTTGGACTCCCCTTAGAAGCACCATTAAAATTCAATTTTACAAAATTTACTATCATCATTCAACAAATTATTCTTATGTAATTCAGTTTTCCTCCTATTATTTGATTATTTATTGCTTGACTGGGAATTATATATTAATATTAATATAGTTGAACTTTAATTAAATTGTTAATTATATAAATAATATATCGAATGGTTCATAATTATAATTTGATATTATTATACTAATTATATATTAATATAATATTATATGATTTTAATCTTAAATTTACATACTATATAACTTATTAATATTATTAATCATAGTTTCAATACTCGCAAGTGAGAAGAGGCGACAAGCAACTCGCACTTAGCCTCGCTGCTAGCAGACAAGTCCACATCAAGTACCCACTAAAACTCAACAAGTAACTATTAGACTTGCTTGTGAATACTAGAAGCATCTAAACACACCATAGACATTATAAAAATGCAAAAAACTAAAACCACTAAAAATCACTGCAATTAATTGCATTCACCCTCCTTTGCCATTCACAACTGAATTTGGTCTCTTTGAGCTTGTGATTGAAAGGATTGAAGAAGAGAAATTTCTGCAAATATCTTCAGGTAGGTTTTTTTTCTTTTTTCCTCAACATTAGCAGCAGAGTTCAGATTTCTCATGCATTTCTTCGTTAACATAATGATTGCATTTCTAGATTTGTTTCAAATCCATTTCGTTCATATTATTGTATGTTTTTTGGCATTTAAGTTTTTTTTTTTTTTTCAAAGTCATGATTCTGAAGGAAAAAGAAAATTCAATGCAACAATGAAATTTGTTTATCTTGTTTTTCAATGTCAGAGTTTGGCATTTGCATTTGCATCCAAATAGCATTAAGAAGTGGAAGCCATGGTGGAAGAGGTCTTGATAGGAAGTATGGTGTGCCAAGACCAACTATTGGATCAGTCATTTGCAACTACTGTCAACTGAAGATGAGTGAAGACATCCATCACCTCAAATACCACTTTGTAAGGATCCCTAGCAATAACATCCAATTGTATCCAAACATTCAATCAAAGGTTGAAAAAGAGACAAATGCAGCCCTAGATTTGATCGAGCATAAAAATTTAGATAAGGCAAGGCCACAAACAATGATTGCATCCATAATGTATTCAATTATGGTGCAAGAATTAGGGTAAGATAATATTGATAACCAAGGTGAAACTACTGCAATAGAATCTTTGACAAAAAACACCATACAAGAAAGAAGACAAATATGCATTAATCTTCAAAGGAGATATACAATGACACACTAACCCTCTGAACTCTGACATTACTCCAGCAGCACCTGTGTACTTGCAAAACAATCTCATAAAACTACAATCATGCCTCCAATTTATAGAGAAATAGGTGAGGAATACCACGAAATGGTTTCCCAAAACAATGTACCATCAAACCACAATAAAATGCCAAAACTCCCATATCCAAAATGAAGAGGCTCTTCCAAGAATAGTAAATGGAACTCCCAATGAGCCATGAATAGCAAAAATAACCTCCATAGTAATAGATGACATCTTCAACATGTAACTCCTCCATAATTACCCATATCCCAAGGTGGGTGTCCAAAATCATCACCCAACTCATATGAACTCACCAATAACATTCAAGATGCTCCACTACTCAATTTCTCACACCTAAGTTGAGAGATTTGCTAAAAATAGCTTTGTAACCACCAGTGCCAACTCCACCTCCTTCATGAATGCATATGACAACTAATATCAAGATTCTGAGAGAATCTAAATTACAAATTAATTTCCAACTACACCCTATGTGTCCAAGGACACTTTACAAGAGTTTTGGAGACACATGAAAAAATAATACATTAGATTGCAAGGTAAATGGCACTTTAATCCTAACAAATACAAGGGTAGAGATTATGGGCTCCTATTGTGGTCCATGAATTCGTAGCTCATCCACTTCATAGAGCTCTAACCAGTATACAAAGACTTTTTGTGCCATAGAGCACACTAGGTCCACAACCTTCACTTGAAAGTACAAATTGGAACAAGGACAAGCATGAGGAGGCAAACATGGCTTGTGCACGTTTTTGGTATTACAACCAACTTCAATTCAATATGGAAAAAAGCCCATATTGGGACAATTTGGTCACAGCCACTACAGGGAAAAGGTACAAGGTGCCTAGTCAACATAATGCAATGGCAAATACACTGTTAGTTTTGGACAATCAAAAGAAATCTTGGTGCAAAATGGATGTAACATACTATTAGATGAATGGACAAATGGAAGGAAACATAAACTCATCAACTTTCTAGTTGCTTTGTGTGGACTAATGGTGTTTCTGAAGCCCATCAATGCTTCAAACAAAGTCAAGAATGCAGAAAATCTAAGTCTTATGTTGGAGGTTGTACTAGAGGATGGCATAAAAAATATAGTTCAAGTGGTGTCACATGATGCAATAGTGTATGTGGTTGCAGAGAGACTCCTTGACAAAACCATCACATTTTTGCAATGTACCCCAAGGACACATCCCCCCTATTTTTCAACCATTCCAAAAAACTAAAACGCCTAAAGGATGTGGGCACAAGGATAGAACATCCCCTTCCGATCCCAATAATTTTTTTAAATGGGGACATCCCAAGGACGCTCCCTTTGCAATGAGAACATCCCCCTATTCTAGAATGGCCAGCCATCTCGAAGATACCCAAACATCCCTCACAGCAAACAAAAAATTCACAATCAAAGAAAAATATAACACTAATTTTTTTAAATACTAAAAAAATCCTAACACATCCTTTGGAACCTACATGTCCTCTCAACACATTAGGTTTTTGTTTGTACTTTACATGCCTTTTTTTGCAATGTACACCAAGGACACATCCCCCCTATTTTTCAACCATTCCAAGAAACTAAAATCCCTGAAGGATGTGGGCACAAGGATAGAACATCCCCCTCCAATCCCAATATTTTTTTTAAATGGGGACGTCCCAAGGACACTCCCTTTGCAAGGAGAATTCCCCCTATTCTAGAATGGCCAGCCATCCCAAAGATACCCAAATGTCACTCACAGCAAAGAAAAAATTCACAACCAAAGAAAATATAACACTAATTTTTTTGAAATACTAAAAAATTCCTAACATGTCCTTTGGGCGCTACAGGTCCTCTCAACACATTAGGTTTTTGTTTGTACTTTATAAGCCTTTTTTTTTTCTTTTTTTTAATTTCATTTCATGCTTAACAATTAGCATTACTAAGTTGTGGGCAATAGGGAGGGCGTCCCTCCAAATTGGCGGAGGGAATGTCGCAGTTTAGGCCACAGTGTCCGGTTTGAAGGGCTTGAGGGTCGACATTGGAAGGCCATCATGGTAAGAAGTTGACAAGAGTTGTCTTGTTGTTGAAGTATGTGAGTTGATGGGGATAGTGATGACGCCCATTTCGAAGCTTAATTACTGCGCATATTGCCTGAGGGATTTACTCCCCACGGCAAGGATTCGGCACGGTTGGAAGCACTCCATTTGTGGTGGGTGACGACAGTTTAGTAATTAACATTAGTACTTTTGTTGGTTGGTATTAAGGTCGAACAAGGTTCATTCTCATTTCTAATTTCTTCTAGCTACGGATGGTGATTATCTTCCTTTCGTTTGGGTGTGATCTGTGCTTGGGCGTCGATGGCAAAGCGCTTGAGGTTCATAATCGAAGTCTCGGTGTATGGGCTGGCAAGATTTGGGGACGACACTTCGATTTCCTTGCAGTCGCCGGCGCGGCAAACCTCCTTCAGGGAAATTATGGATCAAAGGCTAAAGAGGATTTTGCTCAATAATGATCCTCTGATCGCCACGGCTACTAAAATGATTTTGGGCTCCAAGCATTTGGAGAATAAGGAATATGGTAGGGATAATTTGCATGTTTCCTCACATTTTTTTGGCTTCCCTCCTGGATAACCAGGTAGCCAAGGCTGAGGCAAAATTGTTGCTTGAGAAGATGTTTAGGAAAAATTTGGTGGTGGGGGTTGATGAGGTTCTACGTGTGGTGGTAGAAGGTAAAGGTATCCCGAGACCCTACGATTTGGAGCTCCTTCGGTGCTCGGATGAGGCTGTGAAGCTTTATCCATTTCTTCTAGACTTGAGTGGTCCGGCCCTCTTGCGACACAGTATGATAGCGGCGGTGACAGTGGAGTATCTAAAGAAGTTTTTCGGGTTGATGGCAGCCGGTGGTGTTGAATGGACAAAGGATTTTGAGGCCTTTGCAAGGGCCAATCGTTTTATGTAAGTCTAGTTCTGGGTGGTGTTTTTGGTCCTCGTAGGGTTTTGTTTTTTGTCTTCGCAGTTTTTTTGGGTGGTGCCCTGTTTGCAAAGTTAGCTTTTTTACGGCCATATTGGTCTACACTAGTTATAGTCGGGTGCAATGGTTGGGTCGGTGGGGTTGGTTGTTTCCTTCTCGAGGGTCTTTGCTGGTTGGTTTTTTGGCATGCTGGCTCTGTGTTTTGATGGTTGATAATATTTTCCTATGGTGCAAATGGTTGTAGCCTTGTTATTTTTAATATTAATAAAATACTAAAGTTGCATATCAAAAAAAAAAATTAGCATTACTAAGTTATGAACCTTGGTATTGGTTCTGGTTTGAGTTCAGGTTAGCTAGTTCAATTCGCAAATTCGGTCAAAAAAAAATTAGGGTTGGGTTAATGTCGGGTTTGTCCATACAAAAACATATAAAAATAATATCAAGTTTTTTCTTAATAAATAAATATAATATTTGTACATATATTTATTAATTTACACATATATTAGTAAAATAAAAACTATATCTTATATCCATTTATAACTAAGCCCAAAGTGAAGGAGAGGCTACCCACTCTCATCAAATGACCTTTCATGCTCAATCTATTGATGAAACCCTATTTTATCTTCTTAGCAACAAATCCCTCGCCTTAAAGGTAAGAAGATTTTTAGGATTATCGAGCAACAATTTTGGAACCCAACAATTCCTACACTTCAATCTTTTTCAATGAGCATTGGTGGATCTCGATGGAAAGAGTGAACTAAGATCTTAGAGGACGATATGGCAA
>VDFB02337597.1:0-13204 GCA_007258455.2 Sequoia sempervirens
TCTATAATTATCACAAAATTAAAAACAATGTTTTTTTTGCCACTAAGATTTTTAAATTGGTAAAATATGTTTTTTGATATTATCCTTTCTTTTTGTTTTATGTAATGGTAGTTATCAAATTTTAAAAAATGTATCTAAAGAAAGTTGTTATTCAATCAAGTTGTTAAAAAGAATTCAAATATTGGAGAATCAATTTCAAGTCCCTAAAGTGACATCTAATTTAAACATTTCATTTTATTAAATGTTTTATTAAGAATAACTAAATAATGTATGGTGTATATTTGTTTTTTTTATTTCATTTTATCATAGGAATTTGATGAGCTTGGAATACATGTATAAGTTGTAATAATTATTTGAGTGTACAAATTTAGAAGCTTCAAAAAATCTTGAAAATGGGTACATCATTCAAGATTTTGATTTTATTTATTTATTATAGATTTACCAAAAATATAGGGCAACAAGGATAATATATTCTCAATAATTTAATGAGAATCTATAAATGCATAGTATGATCCATGTATTCATTTTCATTATGTAGAGCACAATATGCTGAAAATTCCTCCATATTAAATATAAATTGATGTCATGAACTCTTGAAAAAAATAAATTTAAAGCATTTTAAAATAATTTGATAGTATTTAAAAAAAATACAAAGCAAGTTTTACACCTAGATTACATGTACCTAGAATGAAATTCTTTTTTCTTTCTCCCTTTCTACCTCTTCCTTTCTTTTTTCACATTGTAGTAACTCATTTTTATAGCCATTTACCTTCATATAAATAGAAATTCACTTTAAAATTGCACAAATTTATAAATGTGAAATGTGTAGATTCAATCTAGAGTGTTAAAGTGTATTATAAAACACTCAAATAACATATACATCATTCTATACAATAATTCTAATAGAAAAATAATGCAACTTTAAGCAATTCTATAAATATTCCATTGCCCCTTTCAACTCCCCCAACAAAGCAAACAATTCCATCATTAAAATACATGGCTAGCTTTGTTTGATTTAGATGTAACCTTCATTTATTTTCAATCTTTCAACAAAATTTTACTTTAGATGACTTCATTTATTTTCATATTAACCTTTCTATGCCATGTGCCCTATCATTTCCTTTATTATTATAATTTATTTCTTTTCAAATTAATCTTTCACATGCTATGTGTCATATCATTCCTTTTATTTAATATATAACATGCTTTATTTCTTTTCACATGTCACATGTACCATGCCATTTCTTTTTATTAAATGATAAAGTTAGTCTCTTTATATCAAATTTTCAAATTCTTTTGTCACATTTCATCAATTTTATAATTTCACATCTTTGTTTTATTAATAATTTACACATTGACATTAAAGTAGTTTAGTTCAATTAGTGAAAAAATTGGGTTCTCATTATAGAGACCCAAGTTCAAATTCTCAAAGTGAGTGAAATTTGAAGTGGTGAATCTTATAATTTTAGGTTGAATAAAGTTATATATGTTGATTTTAAAGTGAGTTACTTAATTGTGTTGGTTAACTGACCCTTAATGAATGAAGTTCAATTTAATTTTGAGACAAGTCATCCCATTTGTGGTCTCACTAACTTGAATCAAACTATAAATTCTTAACATACACAGTAAAAAAATTATTAACCTCGTAATCTTCATAATATCTATTTTTTTCAATAACATCTTTTATTAATAACATTTAATATTAAATAAACACCTATACTATTATTAATTCCAAGACATCATGCAATATTTACTTTATTAATTATAATTCATTATAATATTAAAATATAAGTTTTTATAGCCATACCTCATACCTTTGCATACTATGATAATTATGATTACTTATTTTCACATCTTTCATAATAAAATTCAATATAACTTTTGTAAATTTTTAAGTCTTATGATAAACACTCAAAATGTTATAATTATTTTAATATTATACAAACCAAATTCAACTAGTTAAGGGAGTCATATGTACACACATTTGATGTAGTTATTTGATTATAGATCTATTAATTAATCATTATCTTAATTTAACTAGTTAATTCATAACACAAATATAAGGACATAACAAATTTTCATTGATGCTTCATCTGAAGGGAATGATCATATTCTTTTCATGCACTTTATTAGTTCCTGTCAAGGTAGGAATACTTATGCATCTATTACATTCAAAATTTCTTTCATCAGTTTAGCCAATCATTATATATAATTAAAAAATGAGCAAAAATTCTATAGTTTGTATTTAATTTACTATTTTAAATAATTGTAATTTTATTTATTTATTTATTTTTTAATTGGTTCATATTGAGAACAGTTAGTACAAAATTCATTGAATCAAATGTCAACTATATTAATTGCTTGAATGACATGAGCACTATTGTATATGTCATACATTTTGACATTATTGTTTATTTTTTATGGTTGATTTTAGAAGCAACCGTTGCAAAAAGAAATTGTTGTTTAATTAAAAAAAATTGTAATGCATTAATTTTTTTGGGTTAAGTTTTCAACCCTATTAATGTTTTGAGTGACAAGGAATATTGTTATAGATATGATAGGTTGCAAAATAAAAAAGCAAAAATTGAAAGGTATTTTTACTTACAATGAAAATAAATTATCATTCAATTTTTGAAAAGAAAATGTAATGCATTATTATTTTTGGTTAAATTGTCAACCCTATTAATGCTTTGAGTGACAAGGAATAGTGTTATATAGATATGATAGGTGGAAAAATAAATTAATTTGAAAGGTGTTTCTACTTACAATGAAAAATATTTGGAATTAGTTTATAAACATGATAAGTGACAAAATATTTTCATTGGATTTAGAATACATTATTTTTTATGATTGAATTTCAATCATACTAATGCCTTGAATAATATTGAATAATGTTGTATATATCATGATATTGAAAAGACATATAAATCTAAAAATATGTGTAAATCTATGGTGAGATATGTCACCCAACAAATTCAATCAATGTTAACTTCATTGATGAGATATATACAATCTTATCTTAACCAAAATCTAGAAAAATCTTGTCACATAACTTCTAGAAGAACTCAATAATTGTTTTAAATAATATGAAACAATACTTGTAATGTTTGTTGTAAATTAAAATTCTAAGAAATGGATCTAATTTACCTATGGTGTATTCATATCTTTAATCTCAATTTGTGCTCACAAATAGGACAACATACATTATAATAGACACATGATTATTTGAAATCAAATCATGCAACAACTACTCTATCTAGTAATAACTTGAAGCAATACTTCTCTTGTTATGAATTAGTATCTAAGTTTGTATTTTCTATTTCAAATATCATGTTTTTTACATATATTTCTACTATTATCAAAAGTTTTTTTTATAATGTCTTTTCCACAACTTACAATGATAAAATCTATAATAGTTTGTAATTAATATTTATTGATTTCTTCAAAAATTATTTCATGTTTTAGGTATTTGTAGTATTGATTGAATTTGATTTCTATCTTAACTTTTATGAAAATAAATTACACTTGATTTGATTTAAAGTATGAACAATATTCATTTCATTTTAATTGTAATAAATATTATTTAACTTTTACAAGTTTTATTTAATTTTAAATATGAAAAATATAAAATTGATTTGATTTTGAATATGAAAAAATTGCTTTAAAATGAAGTCTACATTAAAAAGATAGACTCTAACAACCAATCACATTTTTTCCTGACAAAATTTTTTTTGAAACAATTTACATATCCTAACACTAAAGTATCTCCCATGACGCCAGCTAATGAGGAGGGGGGAAGAACCGATAGAATGACTTTAATGTGACAATCTATACAAAAATATCTTTATTGCAATATACAAAAAGTCTTTTATTGCAACAATCATTTATCAAATACTATACAAAAAGTTCATTGTGGCATCACTTTTTGTCTCTGTACTAATACACAATAAAGACGTTCCACAATTTCAATTCAAATCGACGGACGTTTGAATTAATAAATTTGAATACCAATTTTTTTTTAAAATGAGTCGTAGATGGCAAAAAAGGATTTTGATTCTACCTTGTTCTAGCCTAGGTTGTTCGTTTAGGCAAACGTTAAAAAAATTGCCATTTGACCAGGAAACAAACGCGGAGCAACCCCGCAAGCCGCTGGAGATATTCTCAATTTGTTTATGTATTTTTACCACCGTGCGATCATATATCATTAAAGAAATATCGCCTATAAGTTTTCCAAGTCAATACGATATAGAGCAATTTAAAGTCGAGAGGGGAGAGTTTACGTTCAGCAGAATATCGCAAGCACAATCACTTGGAGGAAGCAATCGGATTTGTCGCTTCCCAGACAAACCAAGCATTACACACAGCACCACCCAGGTAATCAAGTTCAATAAGGATATTCATGGTGCTTGCAAACTGTCTCAGTATTTGTTGAAATCTTTGTTCCTTTTTCTTTTGGGTTTTTTTGATGCCACTGGGTGTGTTCTGTATTCTTGAGGGAATCCAAATGCTGATAATGAGGGCTCAATAAGGATGGATCTGCAAAATTATGATTCATTCACATGAATCCAAGTGGACCCATTTAAGGCCTAGAATGTAATCAGCTCTAGGGGGTGGCTTGTGACTATCTGCTTTGTGCTTGTTTCTGTCTGCAAAATTAATGTTGAATTTTTTATAAATATCTTATAGTACATCCGTGGAACTTAAAAGTTATATCAATATTGCACTGCTAACAAATGAGCCTTTGCACCTTAGATGAAACGTTTCAAGAAAACCCCTGCCCTCTCAATTTAGGGGAGTTGAAGGCGTTCAAGTTCAGGTTTTTCTTGATAACTCATGAAATATGATTAGTGTCCTTTCACGAGTTTCAGCTATCTGATGGTGAGAGACCGAGGCTTGTTTGGGTTTGGGAGTTGTTTCTAAGTTTGATTATAGTTATTGCAGTACTGAATTAAAGTCTTCCATGATGGTACATGTGTTATTTCACGATTATGAATATCCAAGAGTTTTGACAAGGAATTAATAAAACAATGTGGGAAAAGGACCTTAAAATAATGTTCCAGAGCTGGTATACTGATTAGGTGGTGGAAGTCAGTTCCTATTGAAACACATATATATACATATAAAAAGTAGAGGTCAAGATAGTTTTTCACTAAATTGAAGTATGAGAGCTCCTTCGTCAACGTTAGCAAGGGGATTTGTTTTTCCATTTACTTTTCCTGTAGAGACGTACAGAGCCACCCAAAAACACCCTGATAACAGCCAATTTGTAAGGGGTATAACTTCTGTGTAATAGAAGATGAATTATAATCAATCCAGATGCCAATTTGGAGTATGAGAGCCCCCATTGGAAGGTACAAGTGGTTTTTTTTTTGGTTTATCTTACATACACCAATACGCATGCACATGTGTGCAGATTTAAACTCATGCAAAAGCACCTTGCTTACAAAGAATTTGTAGGGCAATAACTTAGATGAAATAGAAGATGACACTTACTATTAATTTTTCCATTAGGAAGGTAGAAGGTAAAGGTGTTGGTTTAGCTAGGTTGGCAACATGACATATTAGATTCCCCTTGTAAGAACAGGGGAAACTTTTGAATTTACATTATATATTATTGTCAAATTTTGTATCCTTCTGGCTTAAATATCCTGAGCAAGCCTTGCCAAACCATCCATGTCAAGAGCTTATATAATGATATTAGAAACAACTGCACCTATATTTGCAGTCAAAGCCTAGTAAATGAAATCTTAAATCAAGAGAATCAAACAGAGCTTGGAGGCTTATATTTAGGTTTAACCGATAAAGAATAATCATCTAAGCAAGTAGGTATAACTCTGATAGGTCCTAGAGATCATTTTAAGGCGAACTGTATGATCTACAGTGACAATGGGTTTCGATTCCCGTGGCTGACTGTATCCCTGGTCTTGTGAATTGAGCTTTAATTGCTTTGCCAACATGGCTTTGCAAGGGTTCCCTGTAGAGGCAGTTATCAAAGTTTGAAAATTGTGTCTAAGGGGTTGTAATCAAGTGGTTAAAGTATTGAGTTTTCATTGCAGAGACCCAAGTTCAAATCTCCAAAGTGAATTCTAAGTGGTGACTCTTGGTCTTCCATTGTTTGGCTTCTTGTAGTAGTTTTTAAGTTGTTATCTAAATGTCAATGCTTTTAAGGAGTTAAAGTATTGTATTGTTTCTAAAGAGCTAAACATTAGTATCAGTGGGCTTAGATGCTTGTTTGAGCTATATCTCTAGACTATTAGAAAATATAAAATTCAAAATTCAAAATTGTGAATTAATGAAGTAGGATAGATTCACTCTTTAAATGAATCACAAATAAGGAAACTGATAGATGCAAGTAAACTTTGTTATGTGCAGCAAGCAGGAAATTTTGGAATCTTACAAAGTGTTGTGTCAGCTTGAGTCTGACATTCAGTGCGATTGTATAATGCAATAGATTTTGTTATGGGCTGTGCTGGTTCCAAGACAGTTGAGCAGCCACCTGGATATGAAGATCCTGTTCTGCTTGCGGCAGAAACAAACTGTGAGTATACTTCTATCTGTTCTTGTTTATTATTTATTGTTTCTGTTCTGTATTTATCAGTGCATTTATATGTTGTGTTTTACTTCTCAATGGAATTTCTCCTCCAACTTGGAGGTTCAAAAGTTAAGAAACTGATGCTACAAAGTACTTAAAAAAATCAGAGAAAAGAAGAACCGTTGTAAATGCTACCAATTCAGTCATTGTTTTCTTCATCTTGGGACTTGTAGGACATAAAAATCTGAGGAATTCTCCTCTTTTGATAGTTTTCTATACCTCTCCAATTTTGATTATCATGTGCATGCTTTTATTACACAGATCGGTGAACTTTGATCTTTTCAGGGGCCTAAAACAGAAATTTGGATTGGTGTGTTCTTTGAGTTGGAGCATTCTTACCTCTCACACAGTCTTCATCAAGTACTCTCTTCTGTACATCTTTTCTTCAGCAGCTTTGCTGTCTTTTTAATCTAACTTTATTCTCTCTTACTATTTCAAATTACTTCCAGAATTCTTGAGTCTTCAAGCTTCGAAAATTGTTAAAACATACCTTCTTTGAAACCTGCAGCAGCATTAGAAGACATTCACCTCAGCAGATAGTTACCACTTAGAAATTCTGAAGGAATGTGGTTAGCTCTCTCTTAACTGATTTTTAAAGATGGAAGGATTACCTTTCTTGGGATAAGAAGACACTCCAAGTCTCCCTTTGTATAATTCCTATATTCTAACTGCAGATAGCTTATCTTGACACTCCTATATTCTAATTCCTTTTGTATAATTCCTATATTCTAACTGCAGACACTCCGAGTTTCTGGGTGTTCTAAATCTTGACTTTTCTATGCTCTACCATCCTAACTTGTTAAAGTTTCAAACTTTCATCCCTGAGGTTGGCTTCTTTACTCACTAGCTTATCTATATCTCTATTCTAACATTTCCTCACCTGAAAAACTTGTATTCTATCAAGTTTATCATGAATCAAAATTTCCTTTTAACTGTTTTTTTTTCTGAATTGGAGGATTCTGAATTGTCCTGTCTCATTTTAACAGTTCATCAATCATCTCCAAGACAATTCATGTTTTCAGTATAAGATTTTTTGTTTCAATCTCACAATAAGCTTGGAAACTTCTGCTATGCTTTTTGTTTCTTTCCCAACCTCATTTTGAAATTTTGACATTAAATAATCTCCATTCCACAGCAAAATCCTTGCTCCTGCGGATCAAGATTGCATTTTCTTACCACATCAAACATGCCGGTGGCTATTCTGAATTCTCACTTGTTTAATGTTGAGTTCAATTTCTCTTGAGTATGCTTTATTTTCCTTCTGCATCAAGTCAAATGACAACCAGTTGCTGATCATTCTTAAGTTTTATCATAATCATACTTACGGTTTCTTCATCTTTAATCTAAATCTAATTATAAGTTTTTCAGCAATTCACACTTTAACTTTCTTGTCCACCTGCACTGGTTCAATACTATTCCTTGTATACATCAACTTTAATCCATAAAGCCACTTTCCTTTGGTTTTATTGTTTTCTTCTATGTTATTGGGTTCGGCTATAAATTTGGTTCGGGGTCTGATTTAGGTCCAGGACAGCCTTGGGTTTGCCCAAGGTCCAGCCTGAGCACCCTGGGTCCCTTGTGGGTTTGTCAGGTTGTATTTGGTGTGAATCCCATACAAAGTTTGATGATAGCCGAATGTAGAGGGCATTGAATATTAGTTTCGTTGCACAATTTGACACAAAATGTTGCCCCCTGTCACAGAGTTTTGACATTTCTTTCTGCTAGGGAACAAGTGATGAGAGTCTGAACCAAACTGCCTACCCTTACTCTGTTGGCTTGCCTCTGAGCTTTGCTGCAACAATACTTGGGTTAAGGTGGTAACAAACATCTCAAGAATATCCTTGTTCAGTCCCAGATTGGATTATGTTGGTTGAGTTGATTGTCTTTATGGCCTCGACAAGCCCCACCCCTACCTTTAAGGTGATCAGCTTTTCCCGGATCTCAACATCAATTGCACTCTGTAGATTTCGACATCCTGATAGGTGTATGTTGTAAAAGCATTGACCTATTGAAATGTTATCTTCTCCTCTTGAGTGAAAGCAGCATCTCATTCAGATATGTACTCACATGTGGTAGACTTATATTGAGAGGCATAGTTCATAGCATGGTTTCCAACTCCCCTTCATCCATTTACAAATCAATAGCTTGTTGACCAGACTAATGACCTTGAACCAGCATCTTTTCCAGTTTAAGTTTCACTCATTGATTGAGTTTATAATTTTATTTGGTTAAAGCAGGATTGGCCGGGGGTGCATCTGCATTGATACCTCCAATGCAATGGAATTGAATGTCAATGTATGCATTTGTTTGATGTCAGGGAGGCCCCTTATCCATTTCTGGTAATTTTTTCAATTCCTTCTTTTCCATAGCATCTGAAGGCTTTTCAGTTGAAAATACAAACCGGGTGTATGATAAAACGCAAGGATTCACAAATGGAAGCTTCAGCAACACAAATATCATTCTAGTAGAAATCTCAGTCAATTGTCAATGGCATGCTGATCTAGCTCAAATCTTAGTTTATTGAGTTGATTATTATCCATTAAAACTTAGCAACTATCAAATTTATGCACAGATAAGTGTGCCTTGTTTTATATGTCTGTTTTCTAGCTTATGTGTCTCAATGTGTTCACCAATTCAAACTGAGATTGGTGCAATGTTGGTGGTATAATTCATACCTGATATTTATGGCTTGGGTCTCTTTGACCTTTGATAGGTTGGTCTACCATGTTTTTAAAATTTCAACACACACACATAAATTAAGACATTTATTGTACTGCATTCCATCTGTTCCAGATGGAAATCTGTATTGATTTAATATTAATTTATTACAAATAATCTTTTATCTTTACATGTTATTGTTTCTTTAAAGCATGGTTAGTGTTGATTCTTCATTGTATTTTTAAACTTAATGCCATTTTATTACTTGGAAGGACTCATTGAATAAGTTTTTTGGACCTCTTGATGTCCTCTTCTTGGTTTTGGATGTCAAGTGAATATGAATGTTTCTTGCATTGCTTGTTTGAATATAATTTGATTTGCTAATTTTTCATGCAGTTAGTGTGAGTGAAGTTCAGGCCTTATATGAACTATTCAAGAAAATAAGTAGTTCTATCATTGATGATGGGTTGATTCACAAGGTATGGAATAGTTGCAATTATGCTGAAGATTGAACTTGTAATCTTTGTTTTAATTCTAGAAATTGAGGATTTCCTTGAAAAAGGCTTTGTGAATATGGTTGTTGATGCTTTTCTACAAGAGAATGGTATGGATGCAATTAGCAAATCTTTTGTTGATACCTCAATAATTATGAATAGCAAGCAAATTTTGTCTTGACAGGAAGAATTTCAACTAGCACTCTTCAGAACCCCTCAAAAGGAGAACCTTTTTGCTGACAGGGTAAATATGTCTTCAAAAACAAATTCTTTTTCATTTCTCTTGTCCGGTTTGTTTAATAATTAGCTTTTTGTTTTAATTAGATGACTTAGTTTCATGTTCAAATGAGGAGGCAATCATTCACTCATTCTGTGCTAGTTATGCTTAATGTTTTATCCAAGAATGAATGTAATTTGGTTTTGTCTAGTAAAAGGAAACCATGCTGAAGGCCTTTGTTCTTGGACTGCACTTTAGTTTCATATACTCAACTTACAAAATATGCTGTCATAAGAGATGTCAAATATTCTGATTTAAAAAAATGCAAATTTTAGTTGCTCTATGCAAATATCAAACTGAAAATACTAATGAGCATGAAGAGCTTGTTCAATGGTTGCTTATAAAATGAATAAGAAAAAATACTACCAAAATAATTGTCTGTAATATAATTTGGTTTCGTCTAGTTAAAGAAAACCATACTGAAGGCCCTTGCTCTTGGACTGCACTTTAGTTTCATATGCCCAATTTCCAAAATATGCAGTCATAAGAGACGACGGACATTATGATTTAAAAAAAATGCAAATTTTAGTTGCTCTGTGCAAATATCAAACTGAAAATACTCATGAGCATGAAGAGCTTATTCAATGGTTGCTTATAAAATGAATAAGAATAAGCACTAGCAAATGATTGTCTGTAATACCTGATAACAATATATACACTTGGAAACAATAAGTGATGCATACTAATATTGTTTCCAAATTATCTTGAAAGAGATGCACAAAAAAGAACCTATGCTGCATCAAATAGATTGGGATTTCAATGACAAATAAGTGCAAAGCATTTATGAGTGTTTCTCCAAAAGTTGACATCATGAATATTGTTCAATCCACATCAACCGGTGGTGTTCTTTGCATGTTTAAACACTTTGCTTTCAGGAGAAAAATGGTATAACTGGCCTATAAACACTTTTGGTGCTGCACCTACTCATTAAAGAGTCTCCTAACAGAGCTCGTTGCCAAGATAAAAGAAAGATAAAAAGAAATTGAAATTCAGGCTAAAGCTAACACCAAAATGACTCAGCTGTTTAGCATCTCCAAAAGGTGTTATAAATTGTAATAAGAAATAGGAAGAGTCTGCAGTGCTCGTATTTCCCAAACTTTTTAAAACAACCAATCCTTGATGAATCACAAGCCATCCCCAGACCTTTGTGCTTGAGAGATGTCCATGCAGTCCATTTACCTTGGCAATGCCCCTGACATCAAACTTTAGGATCCTTGGCTAGCCATCACTTGCTATGGTATGTTTAATTTGATTGCAAAAGGCTTGCTCCAGTAGAGGCCTCCACCTGTAACTGCGACTTGAAGAGAGAATTTTCAAGAGTTGTTTTGCAGAGCTCTTGATACTTGTACTTTTATCAGATGCAATCTTTGTGTAAAGTTTCAAGGAAACAAATGTATGGTGACTGCTCTTCAAGATAACAAAGTGATTACTGTTGGAATTGGTGAAAAGAGGTTGTATAAGTTGGTTGATCCCAAAACAACAAAGGAAAATGCACTAGTAGTGGTTGAGAGTACAAATAAACTTTGGCATGAAAGGTATGGTCACTTGAATTATCAGTATTTGTCTATGCTTAGTAAGACTAATATGGTGGATGGACTTGCATCCATTTAGGAAAGTCAGAATATGTGTATGAGGGTGTTAGATGGGTAAACAAAGTTGACATTCTTTTGATCTTGATAAGGCATGGAGAGTCAAAGGGATTTTGGACTTGGTACATGTTGATTTGCATGGTCCTATGAAGACACCTATAGTGTTTGGTGCCAAGTATTTTTGTTACTTGTTGATGACTATTCTATAAATGCGGGTTTATTTTCTAAAAAATAAGTCAGCATTTTTGTGACTTTGTGGCATGGGAAAATTTGGTTGAAAAATAGACAAGTAAACAGGTCAAGGAACTTAGATCAAATAATGGAGGCAAGTCCATCTCCAATCAGTTCAAGAAATTTTGCAAGAAGGTTTAAACCAGTAGTATACTGCTTTGTACACTCCACAACAAAATCAGGTTGGGGAAAGGAGGAATAGGACAAGTATGGAGATGGCGAGGTGCATGATACACAGTTGGAATGTGCCATATAGGTATTGGACAAAGATGTAAATACAATGGTCTACATCCTTAGCAAAAGTCCTTGTAAGGTTGTGTAGAATGCCACTCCCAAGGAAGCATGGTTAGGCAATTCTACAAGTGATTTCCGAGTTTCCATTATGTTTGCTTTTGCATTACTGCTAAGGAAAAGAGAAGTAATTTAGAAACAACAACAAACTATATATGTTTGTTGTTGGCTGCAATAAAACAATCTAAAGCATATAGATTGCTAGATGTCTCTATAATGAACAAATTTGTGGTTAATAGAACTGCTGTTTTAGATGAGAAAAGTAATACCATTCTTTTTTTAGTTAATGGTAATTCCTACATGTGTTAGTGTTTGGAGAGCTGCTTCCTTAATTTAGGAACAAGTTTTGGTGTTGAAATCAAACCCAAGAAACATAAAATGGGTCAAATCCAAGGGAGATTTGGTGGAGAAAAGGTGATTCTCAATCTTCACAGCAAGATTTGGAGTGCCAGGAAAAGAGACTCAAGTGGCATCACATAGTTTATACCAAATTGAAGGATGTTCGGGAAGGTGAATTTCCTTAGTCAATGGAAGGTTGATCTACAAGATTGGGAAAGTAAATGGTGCAAGGTGATGAGAAAGTAAACTTTTCTCTTATCGCTATTGCTTCACAAGTATTTGGGCCTTCTACATTTGAAGAAGCCAAAGAAATTATCTTGAAAGGGAATTTGTCATGAAGGTTGGAGTAGGTAGTAGGGGAATGTAGATAGAGCACCGTAGTGATGTGTATGGTATATGTCCCAATATATTTCAATGTTGGAGAACATTAGGCATCAGATATTTAGGAGATTGACATAGGAATATCCCTTACAGGATATAATCAAGCTCTATATTGTTTAGTTTTGGATCTCTCACGATTATGTAGTTTGTGTTGGGATTGATCACTCTTAACATCAAACAAGTGACAAATGAATCATTCAAGACAAGATGACACATCAAGGTACAACAAGTAAAGTCAGTTATCCCAATTTTCAACACCACTTCCTAATTCACTTGGGTAACCATGTACTCCGGTAAGATGGAATGGACCATAGGGTCACAAGATGATTTTTTTGCATTAGCAGCATGGTTA
>VDFB02337599.1:0-23582 GCA_007258455.2 Sequoia sempervirens
ATCTTATTATGTCCCCTTTCCCTGAGCAGTTTGACTCCTATCCAAACAGTCGAAGCCTCAACAAATTTATTGGTTGTTGTTCCTAAACCTTTGGTGAACCCAATCAAATAAGCTCCTTTATCATCTCTTATCACTCCACCAGCAGCAACCCTTCTTGGATTTCCTTTCGAGCATCCATCAAAATTACATTTTACCCATCCTGGATCTGGGGGAATCCAGATTGTGTTTCTTCTCATAAATTTTTTTAAGGATTTAACATTATTTAAGTCATGAGAGAGATACCATTATTGTTTTATTCTTAATTCCTATTGAGTTGGTTGTTTCTTAGCCTGCTTGTACTTACAACTTTCTATATTTTCCTAAATTTTTTGTTTCACAATTAAGCATAGCTCCTTACTAGTTTTGTTTGTCTCCCTAAACACTCTTTTATTCCTCTCCTTCCACAATCCCCAAGCCAAAAATGGTGGAATTTGTCCCCACAGATCACAAATTATATTGTGGGAATAAGGGAAAAAGTTCCATCCTTCAACAAACAGTTGAATACTCTCAGGAAAAACCCACTCCACTTTTAGAGTATTAAGAAAAAAACCCCAAACATCAAGGGCATAGGAGCATTGAAAAAAAAAATGCATAATATTTTCCTCTTCTTCATTGCATAAACTAGACATATTGACAAGGTACCAGCCTCTTTTCTTAAGATTATCAATTGTGAGGATCTTACCATGTATAACTGTCCACTAGAAGCAATTAATTTTTGGAATGAGGTTCTTTCTCCATACCTAATGCCAGTCAAAAGAGCCCAAGATCATGGTTGGCTGCATCATTGACTCATAAGCAAATTTGACCAAAAAACTACCTCCAGCAGTTTTTGTCCAAATCCACTCATCCTTTCTGCTTCTTGAAAATAGATCAAGATTTCCAATTTGTCTAATAAGTTGTTCAATTACATCATCCCAATCCTGTTGTTTGTTTAGTCTAAGAACAACATTATTAAGATAGTCTTTGAATTTTTTCCATCTAGGTCGTCCTCCATCCCACTCAAGGTAATTAGAAACTTTTTTCCAAATTTCTCTTTTCAATCTTCCTTTGATCAATTGAAGATTATCTAAAGCCAACAAAGGGGTCAAAGTAGACTAGGGATCATCCCAAAAATAAGTGTTGAGACCATCGCCAATCCTAATTTTCACACCTCTATTTAGCACTCCTCTAATTTTAAGGAGGTTGTTCCAAAACACCAAACCATGCGAGAGCTCCTTCTTCCTTAGGAAACAACTAGCATCCTTGTTATTAAGATACTTGGCTCTAAGAACAGTGGCCCAATATTTTTCATTTTCCAATAGGAACCAACCCATTTTAGCCACTAAAGCCTTATTAAACACTTTTAGTCTTTTGATG
The DNA here is from genome assembly GCA_007258455.2 of Sequoia sempervirens. Classification (NCBI taxonomy): domain Eukaryota; kingdom Viridiplantae; phylum Streptophyta; class Pinopsida; order Cupressales; family Cupressaceae; genus Sequoia; species Sequoia sempervirens. The sequence continues at coordinate 1,396 of VDFB02337599.1, forward strand.
CCTAATCCTCCTTTTTTTGAGACACATACATTCTCCCATTTGATAAGAGCCATTCTTTTCCTTTCCTCCACCCTTAACCTTAAAAATATTATTTGAATTGTTTCAATTATATCAGCAATATAAGTAGGAATATTGAACATTGAGAGATAATAGACAGGTATATTCTAAAGGGAAGCCTTTAAAAGTTGAATTTTTCCTGCCAAGCTCAGCAACTTACCTTTCCATCCAGCTAATTTTTTCTAAACTTTTTCCACAATATAGTTCCAATAATTGCTATTCGGATTTTGAGAGAAGAGAGGAAGACCAAGATAAGTAGTAGGCAGATCCGCTTCCTGACATCCCAAAATCCTTGTCACTTTATCTTTCACAAGCTGGCTAGTATTGAAAAAATGTATTTTTCTTTTATGGTAATTTATACACTGCCCAAACATTTCAGCATAGTTATCCAGAATAGTTTTCCATTGTTTAGCTTCAATAATTGACACATCCCCCATAAGAAATAGTTTCATCAACAAATTATTGATGAGAAGTCGGGGGAAATGAAGAAGCAGTACAAAAACCTTTCAAAGACCTATTATTAAGTTGTTTCTGTATATTGTGGCCAAAGGCTTCTGCCACAATAACAAAAAGGTAGGGGGATAAGGGATCCCCCTATATCATCCCTCTTCCAATTGAGAAATAACCATGGGAAATACCATTAACAAGAACCAAGTACTTAGGAGTGGTAACATAGGCCTTTATCAAATTGAGAAATTTACCTTTGAAACCAAATTTCTCTAAAATAGCAAATAAAAAATTCCAAGTGACTCTATCATAAGCTTTAGAAATGTCAAATTTCAGCGCCATACTTGGCTTTTTGTTGTAGTCCATAGAGTGCAGGACCTCATGAGTAAAGATAGTTGCATCCAGGATTTTCCTTCCCTGAACAAAACCTTTTTTATTAATAGCAATCATCTTCCCTAAAACCAGCTTCAACCTATTTACAATGATTTTGGAGCAAATCTTGTAAGTAGTATTGCATAGACTTATTGGTCTATAATCATTCATGGAAGTAGCTTCATTGGATTTTGGAATAAGGGCCAAAAAAGTGGTATTCATTTGATTCAATATCTTTCCCGATCTAAAAAAATCTTTGACAGTAATTAAGAGATCTTTAGACACAATCTCCCAGTAGACTTGAAAGAAACTAGGAGGAAAACCATCAGGTTTGGGAGCCTTGAAGGCTCCAAATGAGAACACCACCATATTCACCTCCTCCATAGTTATAATCTTTGTTAAGCTTTTCAGGTCATAATCAGTAATAACATTAGGTATAACCTATAAGAAATCCTCCAAATCCATGTTATTAATTCTTGAAGGCTCCTGGTAATTTGAAAAAAAAGGAAACAACCTCATTAGCAATTTCATCCTCCCTTTCCAACTTAGAACCATTAATGGTAACAAGAGATCTAATTTTGTTCCTTCCTTTGTGCTTCATAGTTGATTGGTGGAAGAACTTAGTATTCCTATCTCCTTCCTTTAGCCACTGAATCCTTGATTTTTGTTTCCAATATATTTCCTCCTTCTTACTTATTTTATGGCATTGGGCTCTAAGCTCCCTTTTTATTATGTATATCTCCTCATCGCAATTTCCAGCCTCCATTTGATCCTGAACCTCCTTAAGTCTCAAATTTAGCTCTCTTTTAGTGCTAAAGATATTTCCAAAGGTGTATTTATTTCATCCCTTAACCTTTTCCTTTATTCTTTTTAATTTATGCACTAATCTAAACATCGGGGTACCATCACACGACATATTCCAACATTCCTCAATAAGAGCCTTAAAGTCCGGATGAAGGGACCACATAATTTCATATCTGAATGGGTAAGGATTTTTCATCACCCTATCCTCCCATCCAGGAGAAGGGTGCGATGGTCAGAACCCGTTCTAGGGAAGGAAGTAAGGGAAACATTCTGTAAGATACTCTAGTTGGAAGAAATCAGAAATCTGTCTAATTTCACTTGGATAAGTTGATTACCTTGAATTCTATTGTTCCAAGTAAAGTGGGACCCCATAAGGGGGATATCCATAAGACCCACTGAATCTATGAAACTTGAAAGGTCCATCATACTTTCAGAGAAGTCAGTCATGCCTCCTTTTTTCTCAAAGGGATACAACAGAGAGTTAAAATCCCCACCAAGCATCCATAGATCTTCTTTGCTGTTAGAAATAAATCCATTCAAAAAGTTCCATAGGTCCAACCTATCCAATCTAGAATTTAGGCCATATATATTCCCTAAATTCCATTTAATAGAAGTGTCTCCATCCTCCATACTTATTAGAAGGTTGTTCTTCTTTTTGAATTTCAACTTCCCACTGAACCGTGAGGAATTCCAGTAGGTAGCTATCTCACCAAAAGCCCCATCTGCATCACTTGCATCAAAAATAGCACCCGGCCAAAGCCATTTCAATGCTTTCTCAAAACTTTCCTTTTTCATTTTAGTTTCCTAAACCAGAAGGATATCAGGTTTAACCTCAACTAGGCACATCTTCAACACATGCTGTTTATACGGGCCATTAAGACCTCTCACGTTCCAAGAAAGGATCTTCATATTTACAAAGAGAAAAAGGAAAAAACAAAGTTGATTCTTCCCAAAAAAGGGGAGACGACCCCCCTACTTTCTTTTCGGTTTGTTCCCTACCAGTGAGTCTAGGGTCCTTTGCTTCCCTGCTGCCACAACTTTTGTTGTTTCTTTCACTCTTGCTTCTTTTATTTGTGGTCTACCAACTTTACTATTTCCTCCCACATATGGTTTTTTCTTTTTTCATGATTTGGTGTTTATCCATCCTTTATCATCATTGTTTTGATACATTTTCTCCTCTTCCAAAATTGGTTCATGGTGTTCCTGAGTTGGGGTTAAAATCTGATCCTTTTGGTTGATTATTTCCCCTTCCTCTTGGCCTTCATTTTGTTGTTCCTCCTGAAATATTGGTTGTGAAGCCATTTCATTATCCTCCTTTTCTTTGTCTATTTTCTCCAAATATGGAGGGGTAGAAGGTTCATTCGTAGCCTCTAAGAACCGCCTTTCCAGATTACCTTTGGGACTATTTTCTAGATCTGGGTTAAAGGCTTTTTCAGTGATCATTAATTTTTTATTAGGGGTTGCAATTTCAGCTTCCTCTGAGTTGTTTTCCAAAGTCTTGTTTGTCAGCAACTCATTCACATGTGCCTCAATTTGGGGAGTCTTAGGCTTAAGGGGAGAAATTTTACAAGTATCATGTAAGTGTCCATATTTGTTGCACCCCTGACAAAAAATTGTAGCTCTCTCATATTCCAAGGGTTGAACCCACTTCCCAAACTTAGATTTTAGAGTCATGGAAGTGGGTAAGACTTTGTTAACTTCAATGCTAACACAAATTCTAGCATAGAGTAATCTTACCTTTTAGAGAGTAACATTGTCAATGGTAACTAAGGAACCCAAGGAATCAGCTATTCCTTTAAAAATCTTCTAGTGCCAGAACTCCAGTGGAAACCCTGGGAGTCTAACCCAAGTTGGGGCAACTTTCCCCAAATCAATTGAGGCGTCAAACCCTGGTTTCCACTTACATAAAGACAAAATATTTTTAAAACCACTATCAAAATCCCATGGTCCCCTTGTAAGGACCTTTAGCATATCCTCATGGATAACAAAGGTAAACAGAAATAAACCCTTGGGCATAGCACTTATAGAAACACTGCCTTTGAGTTTCCAAGTGTTAGAGGCCCATTTTCATACCTGATCAATGTTGGGTCGTCTGGAAAATAATTTCCCAACCAAAGATAGCTTCAACCCTTCCATGGCATCATTCAAAATGTCATCAGGGACATCCACTTCACCCCCTACCACCGTACAAAAATCCGCCATGGACTTTTGAGGTGTCTTAGTTGAGGTTTGACCTCCAACATTTTTTTCCACAAAGGATTCCTTCTGGGCTTCTGGGCCATTGCCCTCAGGAAAAAAAATTGGGTTTTTTGATCCCCTAGACACTGGAATATGCTCAGAGCATGGGGGTGTACTTCTACGTGGAGAAGTAACAATAATTTGGAAAACAACATGCTTCTTTGGTGGGGGAGCCTCCCTAGGGCCCCCTCCAGGCTGATTCGTCAAGTTTCAGAGATGCAAAAATTTAAAGTTGTAGAGAGCGTGCGTCAGAGTGATTGGAGTTTGCAATGTTACCTTTCTTGCTTTAACAGGTAATGTTATCACACCAAGCGGTTGCTTCCCGACATTATCAAATCCATGGATAGATAAAGAATCAGGTTGAATTTGATGCTTGTCTATTCCAATCTTGTCAAGGAGGCTTACACTATAAACATTAATTGTTGAACCATTATCAATGAGGGTACGCCTTATGCCACAATGATTAACAATAGCCACTATCATCAAAGCATCATTTTTTTTTTTGCAATTCTAATGGAGGTAACTCATCTAGATGAAAGACAATATCAATGTTAACTGAATTCATACCTTGAATTAGGGATACTACATCATTGGGTTGTGCACTAGGAGGGACCACAACTTGTTGTAAAGCATTTTGAAGCATGCTATGATAATTAGGTGAAGCTTGAATAAGGTGCCATAAAGAAATCTTAGCAGGAGTATTTCTAATTTCTTCCACAAGATCATACTCCTCTCCATTGTGCAAAGGAAAATAAGGAGCACTAGGAAAGATAGGTTGAGATAATGGTAATGAAATAGGTGAGGTTTTTGGTTTTCTATTGTTCCCTGTATTGTATGTGTGAGCAACGGTATTATAACCTAGTTGCTATGAAAAATTGTTACTACAATGTTGCCTTGCAAAATTCAAGATATCCCTTGGAGGTAATGGTTTTTTTTTAGGTGTTCCAATGATAAGAATAGGTTGTTTTTGGACTTGTGGTTTTTGTGAAGGTGTATAGATAAAAAGTTGAGGTGTGATTGCATTAACTTCCTTTTTTTTTGGTTTATCATGACAATCCTTAGTGGATGATCCTTGTGAGATGAATTTCTCAAGGGATTCATCTAATATGTCAAATTCATCACTACTAAAGGGCTTGAAGGATATGTTAACTTGTAGAAAGAGATCTGACATGATCAGATAACTATGCTTTCTCCAAGGTTTATCATTTAGTGTAAGGATTTTTGTTTAATGTTTTGGGATAGTTTATGGTTTCCAATGTTTAAAAAATGGAAACTAATCTATCTAAACTATGCAATGATGTAAAAAAGTAAAGAAAATGACCACAGATCTGAAATAATCTAATACTGAAATAGAAAAGAATTTTTTCAATTTTCCTCAATATTTCATCAAAAGAACAACTTTCTTTAATGTTTAGAACAAATTGTTTCAAAAACTCAAATTGCAATTATAATAGTAGAAACAAAAAACAAAAACAAAGACAAAAAAACACCCAGAAACTTGCCAGGGCACTTGTACAGGGACAAATTCACCCTAGGGAAAATGGGTCCTTGCATAGAGGTTTCAAAAATTAAAATCTAAACTTTTAGGTTACTGCTTAGGTTCTCTGTTTCAGGTTTCAGAATCTATTTTCTATGACTAATTTTCCATATTTTACTATCTAAATGTGAATGCAAGAAATGACAAAATGTGAACAAATATGACAACTTTTTTAATACAATTTTGACTAATTTTCTTGATGTAAAAGATTTGAAAGACACTAATATGCAACTACTATGCAAAATCAATGTAATATTTATGCAATGTTTTTGGATTTTTAAGATTTTAAAGGATGTAAAATACAATTTTAAAACCCTAAATGCAATGCAAGCTAATACAATTGTGAAACCCTAAATTAGATGCAATGCAAACTAATGCAAATCCTAGATCTAGGGTTTTTGAAAGACTACTAAATTAGAAAGTTGATAGTGTAAGAATGTCAAGTTCACCAAAATGAAATTAAGGGAAAAATGGATGAGGATGTGGATGATAAAAATGGAGTGAAAATATAGGACACCCTCATATTTCCTTAATTTCAATAGGAAAAGAGATCTCCCAAAGGTAGGATTGACTTTCAACCTTTAGGTGAGTCAACCCTATTAGAGGATCTATTGTTTCCTTTATGAAAAAAATGACAAATTTGATTGAAATGCACTTTGGGGAGATAAAAATAAAATACCTAATGAACTCAATTATATGATATGAAACTTGAAATGTGGAGTTAAAGGATAGCACAAACAAAAACAATAATTTTTTGGTGGATCTAAGAAGGAGAAAATAATGTGCACGTGTCACCAAAAGTGGTTGTTGTGTCTCCTACCAGGACAAATTCACTATAGAGAAAATGGGTTTCTATATAGGGATCCAAAATCTGATTTCACAGTCCTTTGATCCTGATTCTGTACTCTTGATTCCTCTGGATTCCATTGTTAGAAATTCATAAACAAATTCTATAGGTGATTTTTTGTGGCTTGAAAACTTTGATAACTTTGTAAAATTGCACTTTTTATCAATCTTCAATCATTCTTCACCTACAGATCTGCACACACTAAGAGAGGGAAAAATTGTTTGTTTTTGGTGAACAGGGGTTTACCTTGGCCAAACCTTAGTTTGGTAATTAAATCTAATGAAATAATGAAAAAATGAAAGGAATTTGATGAATGCACAATGCTATGTCACAACTCACCAAACCCTCAATGGTTGCCCTTAGAGGATTGAATTCTAACACATCACTCTTAGGATTGGATTGTGCATGAAATGGCTTGATTGGATGCTTGATTTGACACTTGATTTGATGCTTGAATGCTAGAAACCTACATCAAAATGTTAGCTCCAAAAACATGCATGAATGTAAATAACTTTGACATGATGATATGATCTTTCTTGTTGTTGTAGATGCTTGATAAATCTTCTCTTCAATGCTCTTGACAATAATATTTTCCCTTGTGAAAGTTTTTCCTTAATGCTAGATATTTTAAATTGATAAAATAATTGTATTTATAAGTGTTTATGTAATTTCCCATAAATTATATTCCACAAGTCGACATCTGAAACTTGAATTTGAATCATTAAAATTCCACCAAAAACATATTAAAAATTAAGACACATAAGGAGGACCCGTTCACCCTTGGGTGAATGGGTCCTGAGACCTAAATCCGGGACACACAATTTCTAAGATGTTTAAGTTAGTGTTGGAATTTTTTTAATATAGGATTTCCTTTCAGAAAACAAGAATAATAAGGCTTTGGAATGCATAATTTAGGCAATTAGAATCTTAATTATCCAATTAATTAAGGGATCCAAACATGGTGTGAAAATGTAAAGGAGTACATTTTTCTATACTACATATAATAACATCTTTTTCATTTACCTATCACCCCTATCATGGCTTGATATTGATCAGCAATCAGGTCATCCATCTTATCTAGGGACATCACCTCATAATAAGTTCACAATGTCCATCTCATTAATAACAAATCCTAGTCCTAACTGGGTGCATTTTCTCAACCTACTATTTGGATTGGACCCTTGAAGTCAATCTTAGAGGAAACTTATTTCACAAATTTTATAGCATTACTCCATATAATCCATAATAAACAAAACCCATTCATAACATTCCATAACAAATTCACATCACACTCAATCACCATAATGCCAATAAATTGTTATTTTCCTAGACGAGAAATTTAAGAAAAACAAACTATGTAAAAGCCTACAAACATTAAGTGTTCATGAAACAATCACAAATAGGATACTCTTTCTATACTATCTACAACCTACTGATCAATTGTAAAATCCACTTTAAACATCTTATCTAAAAAATCATGTCCTAACGGATCCATCCTTCCTACAATGGATATTATCCACTAGTGAGAAAATATTTTTTGGTAACAAAATATGATAGTTGTTGATTTATTTGGTTATTGATTTTTTCTATTACTTGATTTATCTTATTGTCCTATTCCAATGTTTCTCGAGTATATCTCAAAATTATTAGAGGAGAAAGAATGGGTCAAGGGAATTTATTTCATATGTTGTGTTTGTGGAATGTCTTTAAGTGTTGCTATGACACGTATGATCTTTGTGTGTATCAGACTTGATTCAAGCATTAAAAATTTTCCCTATGTATATAAGGTCATTTAAACAACTTTGTACATTAGTTTTATCATGTTGTGAAATCATTTAAACACCTTTATACATTAGGTTTATCATGTTGTGAAACTATGTTCCCTTTCATATTTCGATAAGGTTCCATCATGTCTAGTACATTTAAGAAAAATCCTTGTTTGGTGTGTCTTCATCTAGGCAAAGGATACTAAATTCACCAAGGTTTGTCTCAACTTGGTGTACATATATCCACTTGTCACATATCAAAAAAATTAAGCAAAAGGATACAAATTCCGCCATCGCTTATCATGTAGGAGTTGAGATATAGCTCTTAGAACATGTTTGAGTCACTCAAGGACTCAAGCCTCTAGGATTATCTGTAAAAATCAACAACCTTCCACAAGAGGGAAAATCAAGAACATGAAATTGCAGCAATGGATGCATGATGTGTCCAATATGCAATACTCAAGATTGCAATGATATATTGGACTTACACAACACTCAACTGAGCTTTTTGATTTATTGAAATATACATATGAAGCCTTGCTTATATAGGCAAGGAGTGAGATAGGATTAGACAAGATCATGACAAGTTTCTTAATCATATCACATGAGACAACTAAGTCATAACAACGTAGAACACATGCATTAAATCCTCAATGCAATATTAGATGCATGAGAGAATTATTAAATGCCTAGATAACTAAAAGTAAATAATGAGACATGGCCCCATTATAACTTACTTATAGAAATGAAAACTAGGAAACTTAACTCCTAAGTAAACTTATAATAATGTGAATAGGTCCTCACTAATAATTAGTTAGGAAATAACCCCATTCACACCAAAACCCCCCATAAGTGCAACTTAGGGAGTAGATTAGTATTAAAATGACACAAAGATGAAAGGATGGGTCCCAGCTACTAGGCCATATTAGGTACCCATGTACAATGCAAATGAAATCTCTCACACATGGAGAAAAGGAGAAAACACAGTGGGACAAAACTCCTCCCCAAAAGAGAGATGAAAGAAGAGGAGACCATTTAGTGCCCCCCTAATGGAATGATCCATCACAAATCCAATCAATCTCCATCCACACAAAGGAGGATAAGAGAGACCATTTAGTGCACCCCCATAATGAGATAACCTGCTGCAAAGAAGCACTGGAAGCACACTGTGCAGTAACACTAGAATCCTTAATTTGGAAAGCAAAAGAAAGATAATTTTGTTTGCTAGAAACCATATTAGAGTCACTCAAGGAATCAAGTTGGAATCATGATAATGCAATAGCTGACTTGATTCCAAGGAACACTGGAACACCCACTATAGCGTGTAACCCTCAAATCTATAAAGTAACAGTCGATTAAAAAATGATCTAGAAAAGAAATGAGGTGCAAAGAAAATGTATACCTAATGCAAGAAAAAAAGGAAATAGTGCATGCACTGATGAATTTTCACATCTACCTCCATAAATAAAAATGACCTTAAATCTATGTAAATGACAAAATCTAAGAAAATGGCATGCACCACTGTGAAGTGCTTGAAACTAGCTTTCCGTTGATATCTTGTTTGCGAAAATCTATTATTCTAGCAAAAATTTATGCTTTGTTGAATGAATTAGCCCAATTTGGGTGTACAGGCTAAACAGGTGCAAAAATTAAAGCACCTAGGGCAAAAAATAAGCCCCCTCAGGCGTGCCACTTGATCACTGATGTGACTATAGGGTTGTGGGCGAAAAAATCAAAAACACCACCATCGGCAGCGACAGTGGGGTGGAGGAAGTCGGCAACGCTGCTTTGTTGGCTCCACCAGTGGTGGTTAGGTGCCCGGCACCAGCAAGCAAAAAGGTGACCGAAAAAAAAAATTGGTGGCTGATGAAGTGAATGCACGAGCCGATAATGGAGATGAGACCGTCAGTTAATGTTTAAACAGTAGGCAGCAGATCTTCAGTCGACAGGAGGATTAGGATGCATAGGTCGATAAAGTAATTGATGGCAGGGGTCGACAAGACCAATATAGGCTAGCAGAAAATGAATAACTCTATAAACTCTGCCAAACAATGATGGGGCCAACAAAAATATTTTTTCCTAGATTTTTTAATGTTGCATTTGCAATTAAAAATTAAAAAAAATTATAATATTATGCCGACTATAAACAAAAATTTAACCACCACATAATATTTCAAAACCCCAAATAATATAATCCTCCAAATAAATAGATATGCCCGACCATTAAAAATGAGCCCATAGAATAATGTTTTTTCAAACCCAAATAAAATAAAATATAATATGCCAACCAAAAATAAAATTTATCCACCAACTATATATACCCACAAGGATTTTTCCAAAACTATATAAAGCCTGAGAAATTTCTTTTAAATCTACAATGATGTAATGAATATTGCCTTAGAATTTTTTTCTTGCAACTGGGGGAGGGGGCAGAATTTTTGCCTAATGATCGTACGACCCATACGGTATAGATTCCACTAACTATCCAAATACTTTTGTAGGCTTCATAGAAAAAGATGTCAGATTTTGATGATTGGATAGGCATTCCTAGGGTTTTTGGACCTCTTGATTGCAATGGCAGGGTTAGATCTAACCCAATGTACTTCAAAAATTAGTTCCCTCTCAAATGAGAACAACTAGCCCTGTAACGCCCGCCGGGCAAGCCCCAAAGAACAAACATCAAAAGAGCGCAAATAATTTTTTTTTTTGAGAAAGATAAATAATCATCACATCAATATTAAATGATCATATATAACAACAACATCAACTATGTCCTTTGGGGCCCCCACGAGAATTACGTTGCAAAAATACATTATTAAACATCATTCCAAAAGATATCAAAAGAAACCATAATGACATCATAAGATGAGTACATACATAGATTTTATCCCAAGATAACCCATAATACATTTCATAGCCAATTAAAATTACAAAGTAAATAATTACATTACATCATCTTTCAATGTTACATCATCCATAAAGTTACATCCTGAATCCCAAACATGTGGGATGAATACAATATACAAGTTATCAAAAATACAATGAGATCAACTGTAATAAATCTTCAACTGGATAAGATTGAAGCCACGAATGCTGATGGGGAACCCAACGGTGTGCGGAGCACGTTCCACCCGACCACCCCCGTGCTAAGAGGTGACAGAGAAGTAACTCCGACCAAAAGTGACAACACAAGGGTACAACAAAATAAAAAGTACCAACATAAATCCATCACACAATACACCAAATAAAAAGAGCAACCAATAACATCAAACCACAATGTCCTAAGGATGCAAGATGATAAACATAAACTGAGATCATCCAATACATGATAAAGAAGTAATACTTATAAATCAATTTAACTCAATTCAAACAACATATATAAATCAATTCCCATACCCCACTTCCAGAGGAACACAACAAAACAACACATGGGAGACTAAGGGAGAGTGTCATCGCATAGCCTACATGGGTTCTCCTGGCCCTTCCTCCAAACTGAGGCGCCGACCCCCATCTATGGATCTCCTGGCCCTTCCTCCTACTTGAGGCGCCAGCACCATAGGGTAGCTCATGCGGAGCCGTAGACCTCTCGTGAGGACGAGGTCACGACCTTGCAAACCACGGCCTTCTCGGCCTTCCATTAGCCTGCGGAAGCACTAATGAAGACGAGGCATCCATATTTTAAATCTTGTAATGATATTACTACCCAACCCTCCTAAGTTAATTATTAGGTTATCACTTGTTTACTAACTCACCCATGGGTTCTCCTGAGCCCTTCCCCTTAAACGGGGCGCCGGCCCCCACGAGGAGCCACTCTCCCTAAAGACCCAACCAAAACCAGAAAGCAGCAGGGGTTGTACCATGCCAATCATGATCATCAAAATACAACAGCAAAAGCATCATACGAGGCCTAGACCATCTCACAATTTAAACACCATAGCATAATCTCAAAAAATTCGGTACACCCCATTAATAGAAAATAACCCGATAGAATTCAAGAAAATTCAACAAACCAACACCCTCGGGAAAACAAAAATGGTAAAATCAAGGGGTTCCCACATCACTGAATTAACAAAGTCCAAAACCCAACAATGCAACAAAACTTAATTACAAGAATCAAAGAAAAAAAAGAATAATCCCATTTAATTCCAAGGTAGGTATCAAAATAAATTTCATCCCCAACACACAGTCATACTAAAAACCAGAATAAATAAATAAACAACGCTGTTTTAATTTCGTACTGTATTTTTTTTATCAACATTATCCTTTCAAGATTGAAATTTGGAAAAATCAACAAGACAGATCTCTTACTATTTTACTATTATTTTCATAGTAACAAATTCTGCTTTATTTCCAATCAAGAAAAGAAACAAAATCTATTTTTTTTTATTTATTTTTTTTTTTTAAAAATTAACTGAAAGTGTAATTAAAGAGGAAACATAATCTACATTTTCTAAATAACTAAATTAACAGAATTATAGAAAAGAACAGAATCTACATTTTCTTTTTTTTAATAACAGTTAATTACTCAGAAATATAACTTTAATCAAGAAAGAACAGAATACTTAAATATACATTTTTTTTAAATTTATTTATATTTTTTTTTTAAAGTAACTAACACCGCAACAATTAAACACAGAAAATTAATTAATTAATTAATATATATATATATATATTTGTTTATTTATAAAAATAAATTTCGAAATACAAATATAAAACCTTCTTGATAAAGTAAATTTCATATACAATAAAACTGCATATTTTATAACTCCAAATTAAACATATTTAAATTTAAATGGGCAATAAAACCCATACAGGCGGTACAACCGCCGCCCGGCCGTGGCAGTCTACGGACTGCGCACGGCAGTCCTGCGGACTGCCGTGGACAGTCTGCAAACTGTCGCACAGTCCGGCGGCGGGGGTGGTGAGTACGGCCAAGGCCGAACCCCCCCCCCACCACACAGCCCATGCTCAAATTAACTGAAAGTGTAATTAAAGAGGAAACATAATCTACATTTTCTAAATAACTAAATTAACAGAATTATAGAAAAGAACAGAATCTACATTTTCTTTTTTTTAATAACAGTTAATTACTCAGAAATATAACTTTAATCAAGAAAGAACAGAATACTTAAATATACATTTTTTTTAATTTATTTATATTTTTTTTTTAAAGTAACTAACACCGCAACAATTAAACACAGAAAATTAATTAATTAATTAATATATATATATATATATATATTTGTTTATTTATAAAAATAAATTTTGAAATACAAATATAAAACCTTCTTGATAAAGTAAATTTCATATACAATAAAACTGCATATTTTATAACTCCAAATTAAACATATTTAAATTTAAATGGGCAATAAAACCCATACAGGCGGTACAACCGCCGCCCGGCCGTGGCAGTCTACGGACTGCGCACGGCAGTCCGTGGACAGTCTGCAAACTGTCGCACAGTCCGGCGGCGGGGGTGGTGAGTACGGCCAAGGCCGAACCCCCCCCACCACACAGCCCATGCTCAAAAATAAATGCAACATAAAATAAAATAAAATACTCAAAAGTATGACGCCAAAATAAATAACGGGTTTTCAATGAAAATTTAATTTTTGTTTCCCATTTCATATGTTAAAGAAAATACGAGTTTTCAATAAAATAAATTTTCATTCAACATTTCAAATGTTTAAAAATATATATATATATATATATATTTACACACACACCCAGGGGTTTGAACATGAACAGAGAACAGACAATTACAGTATAGATTCTATTTACTGTGCATGTTAGAGATCAAAGGAGAAATGTTTTTATAATTATATGTATAGACCCAAAATATCACAACCCGGATTTTTTTTTTTTATTATTGAACAGAAATTGCCTTTAAATCACTATGCATATAAATGAAATGAAATTACAATTCTACTGTTCACTTCCAGATTGCCAAGACAAACCCCTTAGTAATAAACAGCCACAACCCAGAACCCCCAGAGATTTCATTAATCAATTCTACATTTTCTGATTTACACATTTTTGAATTAACCATACCCCCAGTAGATTTTCTTCCTACAGTCATTTAATTTTCATCCCTAAAATAAAATTTCACACACACAGAAAGCAATTCATATTTAACAGAGAATAACGATTATCAAGAGTAGAACCTGGCGTCCTACGCTTGCAGCAAACTGTAGAAGCCTTGCCCCCTCTTGCTGCACTATTCCTTTGCTGCAAATCTCCCAGCAACAGATCCAGAAAACTCCCTCCCTCTTCCCAAATTCTCCAAAACAGAAAATACTAAAGACTGAAGAAAATGATTGCCAAAAGAATTTTCCCAGCATTCGAACCAAATTCCCCTCAACAAGAGAAACTCACAATAAATCTCATGCCCAAAAGTCCTTTCAATTCCTCTTCCCGTGAATACCAGAGGTCATAATTCAAAAATCAAATAATATTTTACCCTAATTTCATTTTGATGTTTTTTTTCCCAAATAACAAATGCATTTAATTAAAACTAAATAATTTCTAAATTCATAACATAAAATTTGTATTTAAACAAATGTATAAATATGCCTTATTTCCACAATCTTTCATTAAATATTTACTTATTAAAAAAAAACAACCATTGAGAGATTCCAAAATGCAATATTTCTATTATTTCTAATATTTATTCATTGCTACATTTAATTATGATTATATGTTTTTTTTTTATTTTACCAATTACTTGATTATTTAAATTACCACATAAAACCATTCACTACTTTAGATAAATCATATAATCATACAAGGACCAACGTAACCACTCAAACGAATGAGACTACTATGCACAAACCAGAAAAATACAAAACTGTTGTCAACTTGGTACAGAGTTACTTTTCATGCCACCTCAAATAATTCAACTTCCTGCCGTTGGGTTGGTTCAATGCTCGCCCAGACCTACCGAAATAGGTGGAATCGAGTCTTATTCCTGCAAAGCCTGCATCCACAAAGTGATATACAATATACATAAAATCAAAGCATTGTGAGGAGGATTCACAGCGTAGCAGGGCGCTCGCGAACGAGTGATGCTACCTGTCCCCTCACCAAAACATATCATCATAAAATTTTACACCACATCATAAATTACTATTCTATAGTCTATTGCATTCCAAATAACTCCATCAAATGATCATAATAGAATGTCATCACAATATCCATGGCATCATAAGAGTATAGTAATAGTCTAAGCTACCACACATAATAGTGACAGTATCAATCACAAATCATAATGTACCAAATAGAAACCACAGTGAATGTCAAAATCAAATAGTAGCATGAGGGGTATTACAAGCCCTTTATGCAGACCTTCAATCTACAATAATCTCCTCAGCTCAATTTTCCAATATGAGATGGATCTTCTATGGCCTATGCTCTAATACCATGTAGGAGCTAAGATATAGCTCTTAGAACATGTTTGAGTCACTCAAGGACTCAATCCTCCAAGGTCATCTACAAAAACCAACAACCTTCCACAAGAGGGAAAAGAAAGAACATGAAATTGCAACAATGGATGGAAGATGTAGCCAATATGAAATACTCAAGATTGTAATGATATATTGGACTTACACAACAATCAACTGATCTTTTTGATTGATTAAAATATACATATGAAGACTTGCTTATATAGGCAAGGCGTGAGATAGGATTAGACAAGATCATGACAAGTGTCTTAATCCTATCACATGAGAACTAAGTCATAACAACCTAGGACACATTAAATTCTCAATGCAAATATTAAATGCATGAGAGGATTATTAAATGCCTAGATAACTTAAAGTAAATAATGAGACATGGCCCCATTATAACTAACTTCTATAAATGGCAACTAGGAAACTTAACTCCTAAGTAAACTTATAATAATGTCCTCACTAATAACTAGTTAGGAAATAACCCCATTCACACCAACATATCATGCCTTGGTATGCATACATCTACTTGACACATAATAAACACTCTATGATGATAAAAATATCACAAAATAGAAAGGACAAATCATTTATCATATTTAGATCTACATCAATATTTTTCTATCCATCTATCTCATTTTTATCTACTTCATTTCATTCATCATACATCCTATTAAGTGACATCGATCAATAATCACCATTTCCTCAGTATCTTCCACCATACTAATTTAAATCAATGCATGTATCATGACACAAACAAAATAAAAGCATAACACATCCACATTACCCATATATCTTGTATACATACATATGTTAGGAACCACCCAATGCATATCATAAAAATATCCATCATCACAAGTATATACCCTGCATCCATTAGATCCATATCATATAAATCACATAAGTCGTATAGGTCATCATCATATCCTCAAAAATACAAAAATATCATAGCATTACATCTATTCTATCCATCACATCATCACATAGAAAAAATAAAATAGGATCATGACATCATATCTCATTGCATATATATCAAAAAATAATATGACATGATACACCACTATACAATGTTTGTACAATGGGCTCATTATCCATAAATATGTAATACAATAGCCCCCAAGCAAAATCATCATGTGTCTAACAAAATCATGCCTTCTATACATGCCCAGATCTATAGAGAGCTCCCTCCCTTAGAATGGGTAGGAGCAAGATGTTGCGACCTTCATGGTCCTAGATCCCATGACCCTCTCTCCCCCTCTCTCCACTTTGTCCTGGTAGTGATCTAGTAGATGGTGGACCCATCACTCCCTCACTCATTGATCTTTGAGATTTGGATCTCTTTGATCTACTTCATGTATGGCTAGGAGCTTAACGCTCTGGTGGAACCATTCCTTCATATAGAGACTTGTAATAGAGATACTCCTATGCATAACATCCAATCTCTAAAACCATCATTATAATAGGACCCTATGTAATATATTGAATCATCAAGAATGATTGCTCCTATTGTTGAGATTGTATAATTGTTGCATCTCTCTCTACAGTCAATCCCTACACCTGTGCCTAGGTACTCACTAACTATGTCTATAACTCTGACACTTATTTCGATGCACTCACCAACTATGCCTACAAACTCTATACTTGAGCCTACAAGGATGTAACCCAATCATCCTCATCATGATCCACTGTCTCTTCTCCTACTAGAGACTACACTACCTCATCTCCTGCTAGTGGAGATTGTACTATCTTCTTGCCTACTGATGGTAATTGTGGTACCTACTATACCACAAGTGGTGGCACTACTACTAGCTAAGCACTAGCTCTCGATCCTCCATCTCCCCCATCATCACCACCTCTTCCATCATCTTCACAAATGACTTGATGATGTAATCACCTACCTGTCCTCCTCCTCTCCTATCCCCTCCATGCATGATGTACTCCACCATCCCAACCTATAGGATCTATCAGTCATGTAGGTATCATCCCCATCCACCATCTATTATACACTCAGGCCATCCCTACAATATCCATAATATTTGGTTGCGACACCAATCACACTAGTACCAACCCATCAAAGTCTCCAATAATTGTCTCTACACTAATCATAGGTCCCCAATGTAGCACCTCTCTAAAGGTATGCATAAATATAGCCTCATCACTTGGTACATCATATCACTTCCCAAACTATTTACATACCCTATCTAGAAAATACAACTCAATAATTTGAGTCATCATCTCAATAAAATAATGCCTTTGTTGACAATATGCCAAATGCTCTCCATCATCCAACCAAGCCTTGTATCGTCTCCATGGTCTCCATGTGAAACTCACCATGTCATCTATGACCCACCACCAATAAGGAACATCTCCCAACCTACATATGTCACCACCTAATCATAATTATATACATAAGGCAATATGGGTACTCGTGTTCACTCTACCACTGACCACATGACCACTATGTGCTCCCATGCCCACATGTGAAGGAGTGTTACTCGACATCCTATGCTCACCCAGTGTTTGTATTCAAATTGGTCAAGATGATGATATAGGGTAGCTAATACACACAAGCCTCATGCATACACGACACCATCATGAATCATCTGATCAATTACCATCATGTATCCTATAGGAAACCCACACCTTCTCTTGTTAGGGACTAAGACACTGCTAATCACCGTTGCCAATAACATAAGAATTGTATCAAAGTGTGGTTACATGTAACTCAAACTAATCTCATAATCCTCAATCCTAAGGTCATTTATCATAAATACTCAACTAAGCACCAAATCTCCCCCATTTGTGTCATAGACCACCTGCTCCCCATGGATTGGGATCTATAAAATTCTATAAACATCCTTGAGGGTGATCATCACCTCCCCAATCAATAATAGGAAAGAGCTTCGCTCGCTATACCACGTCTTTGCTAAGGCACACATCATCACTATATGTGCTCGAATCTCTAGCATATAGATAATATAGTATAAACCTACCACTACAGCAAAGCTCTCTCATCCTTGCTAATATTCCATCTCAACCTCATAGCATCTTGATGCCTCTCATGAGACATCAATGCCTCTTGACCTCCCTGTAACCACCAAGAAACTTTAAGTTATCCACGTTATCATTTTCTAAAAATCCTACAATTTACATCATTTCTAACATCAATTTGATCAAACCTAAAAAAAAATCCATTTATGGCAATATTTATCCCTCCCCACCAATTCATCTTCATCTATCTAACCATTTGTCCTACCCTTTAATACATTATCTCCCATCCTCATATGTATATACGCTAATATCATGCACACAGGTGATATTGTAACTTGCATTTGTGTCATTTTTAATGGTATTTGGGCCATTTTCAATAGTATTTGTGCCACACCTATGGCATATTTATGCCACACCCATGGTGCATTTGTGCCACACCCATGGCGTATTTATGCCACAACCATGGTGCATTTATGCCACACTCGTGGTACATTTATGCCATACCCATGGTACATTTATTCCACCCTCAACCCTTGGCACATATTTTAAACAATTACACCTAACTAAAATAAATGTGACATAACCTTGGCGTTTGCACCCAAAAAACCCTTAATTGTGCCCCCTAGGGTTTAGAGCATTTTCCAAAACCCTGGGTAAACCCTAGCTAACCTTAGTTGATAAATGTATAAAATAACACAATTGAAAAATCCAATTAGAAGACCTATCTCAGTTGGAATGTCATCCCTCTGTTTGAATGTCCACACTCACTTCACACGATGATCACTCTTTGGAATCCCCACCATTCTATCCACAAACTCACTCTCACAAAACCTAGAGCTCTCTAATTTCCACAATTCAAGGAGTGTAAATGAGGAGGAAATCCCAACCCACCCACTTTTTATACCCCCATCTAACCCTAATTTTCCAATTTCACTTTTCCCTCCATCCCCCTAACCCATTTCTTTCACCTTCACTACCCCCCATCAAAATAAGTTTATGTCATTTTACTAATTTAATCATTTCCCAGTATTCTTCATTAAATTCATTTATTTTTGCGAGTCAATCTAAAAAAAATTGCCAAACTCCCGAGGGGCATACCAAGTCCATTTTCATTCACTAGGGCAGACTAGGGCATGTCACAAAAATTTATTCACTTTCTTTGAAACAATGCTATAAAAATGCATTGTCTCAAAGAGGGGCAAAATGTAGACACTTGAAAATCAATTAATGTTTCTCAAAACCATATCGCACGAATTATTCTTCAAATTTTAATTAAATAATGTTATTATTTAATTAATTTAATATCATCTCCTATAGTTAAATAATTTTAATTATTTAATTATTATTAAATTCTCCCTCCACTACTAATTAAACAATTTTGTATTATTTATTTAATTCACATTATTATTTATTCTTCCATGATTAATTTAATTAATTTCATTTATTTAGTTAACTCACTAATTATCCTTATTCTTCTCAAATTAATTAAATAAATCATTATTATTTATTTAATTATCCATTTCCCACTTCTTAAATTAAATAATTGTGTTAATTATTTAATTTATCCATTTATTGCTCAACACTATCTTTTCCCAAAATAAATAAAATCATTTATTTTAACTTATTTATTTCCACCTTGCACATGTAAATAATAATTAAATTCATTTAATTATTAAATACTCATACAATTCCACCTCACCTATTGACTAAGACTTACTCTTAGTCCACTCATCAATTATATCCACTTCACTCCCACACACTTCGAGTTCACTGAATAATCAATTTAGTCCACTAACCATCAGTCTTAGTTATCACTCCAATCAATACTCTTAACTGATCCATATAATCAATTATTTGAAATCATGCAATCACTTAACTGGCCATCGATTCCTCTCATCAATCCTGAACCGTTGATATTATTAGTCTCTCCTTTGTTCTTGACCATTGATCGGTGTCACCAAATATCTATAAATTAAACCATCCTATCATTCATTCTTCATCTCAAGTCATGCGAAGAAACTATACTCAAATTATTATAGTGCTTTATGTTATTTTTCTACTAAAAATCTAAGAGCAAGTACTATAACACCATTCTCTAAGGTGAATAGAGGAGAACAATGGAGATATGCTAGGGAAGATTGTGTGCTTTTGTGTGTAGGTTTTCATTTCATTTGATTCACTTTGCTTTATTTGCTTCATTGGTATGATCTTTTGATTGTGAATGCTTTTGTTTACTCTATATCATTCAATTTCAAGATCAAATTTCTAGGTCGTACAGAGTGAATAAATAATGTTGGTGGAAAGGAAGTTCAACTTGCTAGATATGTCATAAAGTTAATCCTATATGTGAATGATCTCATCCTAATTGCAAAAAACTCATAGTTTGAGAGAGCACTTGACGGCTCTAGAACTCTTGTTATCGAGAGATTGGGATAAAAGTCAACACTAACAAAACCAAAGTCATGATCTTTTCATTATATATATATATATATAATTCCTTTGTTTAAACTCATTTGATGGCTCTGATTCTTTTGGAGATTGTGGTTGAAAATCATACTGGAAAAGACTTATTTTTCCATGTTCATTCTTGTAGTTTCCTTGAATAGGAGGACATCTACCATTTTTGTAGAATGTCTCTTCTTGTTCTTTGTACCATTCTAAAGTTCCTTTCCTTGACAATGTATTGACCATTTTATAGAAAGGGTGATTTGACATAATCTTCTTTCCCTCTTATATTCTTCCTAGTCTTGTGGGATCAAGAAAGTGATCTAGATCTCTTGCTACTGATTCTAATGGATCTAGTCCTATATTTAAAAGGGTGTCTTCCATTTCTACAAATAGTTGTGCTTTTTTTTTTTCTAGATGAAGCATTGAAAGAGGATCTTGCACTTTTAATTTTTTCTTCAAAAGGATTTGAGAATAACTTTTGGTAGAAACAAATATTGGTATAATACTTATAATTTTTTCTGATATTATGGACTGGTTGTAGCTTCTAACAATCTAGGTGTCACATGTTGCATCCAATCTAGCTTTTATCCTACAAGTATATCAATTGTATTGATATTTCCCTTTTGTAACTGTACTTCACCATGCATTGCTCTAGCATATGGTAAATTTTCAAGAATAGCAAGATTATTTGTATTTATCATAGAATACAAGACTTGTATGTTTACAAAAGAATATTTAAATTTACTAAGCATATTTAGACCATATAAGGAGGTAAATAGTCTCCAACAATTTAAAGATCCATGTTTTACTTTTGAACAACCTTTATCTCTAGCTGCTACTGTAAGATTGGGAAATTAAGTAGAGCAGAAAAACTTTTTGGCCAATTTGGAAAGACTGGATATTTGATAGGTACGATTATAATCTACTTGTCTTTCTTCACAAAGAGCTGAGTAACACACAAGTCGAATATTTTTAGGAATGCACGATCCTATGGTGACTTGAATAGTTCCAAAATGCACAAAGTTCACATCTTTATGTTTCCTAATGTAATTTATTTCTTCTGGAGGAAAAATAGACAACATTTTGTTCTAGAAAGTTTTCTTAAGATTATATTTTAATGTCAATTTGACTGTTTTCATCCTTGGAATGAAAAAATGCTTGAAAGTAGATTTTGAAATGAAATTATTCAACAATCTTGGACCTAAAGCATTTTTCTTATATACTATCTCTGCTTT
>VDFB02337600.1:0-28242 GCA_007258455.2 Sequoia sempervirens
GTTTGAAAAAGAGAATGTGTAGTCACTCTTGGGTGATAGAACACATGACGATCCATCGGGTGAGAAGGCCCAAATGTACTCACTTTGGAGCCATAGAACTGGTTGTTCGCGGGGTGAGAAATCCCAAAAGGTAAGATGATACGCTAGTTGGTATGCACTCATAAACAAACAGAAAATTGGTTATGGGGAAAAGTCATGCCGCTAGGTGGGCTTCCTGCTCAACCATGCCAAAGTTATACCTATTGATAACTTTAACAAGGCACCACAAGGAAACAAATTCTATAAACAAAAAGACAAAATACCACAATCATGCAAGCTACGTTATGCAAGGTGGCAAAAATGCAAAAATGTAAAGTGTAAAGTGCAAAATGTTCAAAGGAGTCTTGTTCAGTTCATGCAAGGTTAGTCACTTAGGGAACATTGTGTCTAATGTCTCCAAGAGAGGACCAATCAAAGAATAGTATATTCACAACTTAGGGGATGCAGTGCATCACATCAGGCCACCAAGAGGAATGTAATATGCTAAGATAGATCACAATTATGAAGGACATCACACCCAATGTCATCCACAATAGTGAAGAACACATCACATAAATAAAAAGGCTACACTAGGAACCAAGAGTGCAAATGAATTATGGTAATGTATGCCCCCCACTTTAAAGGAATTGCAACACAAAATTTTGAGAGCCAACCTAGAAAGCCCTATGCCAAGTGATATATTTCGAGATTAGGCAGTGTCATGTCAAGAGAAAACAAAGAAAGGGAGTTTCCCCCTAGAAAAGAAAGCACACCAAACACATAAGGGATATGTGGATTTTGGGTTAGTATGTTCGTTGTTGCAATGTGTTTATGAAATATCTCAGAACTATCATTCCCCAAAGCACATAGAACTGGAAGAATGACACAAAGAGATCGAAAACAAAAAAGAAAAAGAAAGTCTATTTTGGGTCAACATGGAAGAGACATTATGGTCTTAATGCTTTGCATCGTCCCCAAAAGGAAAACACAAGCGAAACGAAAGAAAACAAAAAAAGGCGAAAGAAAATGAAAAAGCTTTTGGGTCAACATGAAGGAGACATTTCGGTCTCAATGCTTTGCATCATCCCCAAAAGGAAAACACAAAAGAAAAAAGAAAAAAATACAAGGACCTTTTGGGTCAACATGGAAGAGACATAGGGCGTCTCTACGCTTTGCGTTATCCCCAAAAGGGAAACACAAAACAAAAAAGCGAAAAAGAAAAGGACCTTTTGGGTCAACATGGAAGAGACATAGGGCATCTCTACGCTTTGCGTCATCCCCAAAAGGAAAACACAAAACAAAAAAGTGAAAAAGACAATGTACGACATATAGAAGAATAGAGGAACAAATAGAAGTGTACAAAGAGAGGGAACATCAAACACACGATACAGGGGAATACGATACGCACATGAAAGGAAAATAACAAGAGAAAAGAAAAAAAAAGGGCTAGTTAGGCGAATGCAAGTCAACCATCTAACAGGTCATCCACCTCCCAATCATGTTCAATGTAATGCAAGGGCGGTTGACTGTCCAAAGGAATAATTGCAAGTGTCAAACTAGAAGTCATACCAGGTTCTTTACTTGGTGGAGAGCATGTATCATTTAAGCTCATCGTAGATGAAAATAAAGAATTTAAATCATTATGCACTTCATCTATTTTTGCTATCATCATATCATCATCATCATCATCAAGATTAATGACAAAGGGAGGATGAAGGGTGATTTCTAAGGATGGATGTATCAATAGCTAAGGTTGTTGGATTGGTTCATTTTGTTTTGAAGGTTACACTGGATTGTCGTGTGACGGGTCAGGAGAGGGAGGATGGTCATCTAATTCTTCAGTCAAAGGTAAAGGTTGATTTTATTTATCTTCTTCTATGCAAGATTGACGAGCGAGGAGATGACGACGATGCCTTTTCTCCCTAGCACCACAGTTTCTTTTAATTATATTTTGGAGTTTTTTAGGTGTAAGAGCGAATTGAGTCATCATAGGTTCATCTGCTTCCGAAGAGGGAACAATAGAAGAAACCGAAGAGGATGGATCAACCACTTTCTCTTCAACTTTAGACACTTTTTTAAGGCAAGGAGGCATGACAAGAGTGGTTTCATTTTCCCTTGGTCATTTAAACGATGGCGGGGAAGTATCAAGGGGTGGTTGTTCAAGAAGTTGTATGGTTTTCTCAATGTTAGACTCAGGTTGAAGCATGGTTTCATCTATGATAGGAGGTGTGGAAGTGGACGGGGATGAGTTACGGAGAGATAATTCAGATATCTTTTTGGCTTTAAAATTTTGATAAGCAATGAAAAAGAAGTCCTTTCAAGGTGTGATAGGTTCCATAGGTGTAGGCCAAAAGGATTCTAATGAAAAATTACCTTTGGAAGATAAATAATTAAAGCCACTATGGTGTATGGTGACTATCTCATTGTCATGTGGAAAATTTAAACACTTGTGAACAACTAATGAGACTGCTTTCATTGAGCGAATACAAGGGTGGCCTAGCCACAAACGAAATTGGTCAGATTTTGGAATAATTGAAAATGTTACCTCTAAATTTTTAGGTCCTATTTGTAAGGGTAGCACAATCGATCTGATCATAGGGCATGCAAAACTAGTATGTGTTTTAATCCATGCAGTTGGTTTATTATATTCATCTTGATATAGCTCATGTAATACTAGAAACTCCTCTGTGATCACATTCTCACCACAAGTGGGCTTATTATAGATTCTTCTAGCTATGTAAAGAGGACCATCAAGAAGTTTTTGAAGTATGTCTTTAGAAGAAAAGGTGATATCAAGAGATTTAGTGGTTTGGCCCTTATGAGGGATAACATCTATCGTAGCTACTAGCTCATCCATAATACTTTTTGTACTAATAGGGGGAGGTGTATCATGTTGTTCATTGTTTGTATCAACAGTCATTACATCAGTGGTTGAAGGTTTGCTAGCCTTAACAAATGAAGTAGTGTGTTTAGGCATGGGATTAGTTAAAATTTGCAAATTTTGGTTAGGGGGTGCAACAGACTTATTGCCTTGATCATTAACACCCATAATGGAAAGATGGCCTAAATTAATGAGGTCTTGAACTAAATGTTTTAGACGCTTGTAGTGTTTAGTGTCATGTCCATTCTGGCGATGAAAATGACAATAAGCATTAGGTTTGAAGGTGGGTGGTAAAGGTTGGTTTGGATCAAGCGGTCGGACAGGTGGCAAAGTGAGCAAGCGTTGTTGAATTAATTGGTTCATTGTGTTATGAAGGGTATCGGGTAGGGGAGTGAACTGTCTCTTCGAGTCCCCATAGGTATAAGGCACCACTTCTTTAACAGCTGCCACTTGATTTGGAATAGGTTGGGTTGGTTGTGGTTGAGGTTGAGGAGGTGAATTTAACTATAAAAAGCCTCTATTTGGTTTGCCAAAGTTTTGTTGGTTATTTTGGTGTTGATTGTTGTGTTCAGGTTTATCAGCTCGGTTAGAAGTGGATTTTAAATGATGAATTGAAACCGAATTATGGTATTCACACAAGGTTGTGCATAAATGAAGGGAATTTCATCATTGTTAATTTATACTAAAGGTGTGTGCGCAAGTTTTCAATAAACATCTTTTGCAGATGTGCATCAAGAATCTTGACATCAATTTGAGCATACACAAATTGGTATCGTGAGATAAAATCCATTACTTTTTCATCTATTTTTTGTCTATATCACATAAGGTCAGCCATTGTCTTTTTAGGTGTCATGTGAACTTTAAAGTGACTTATGAAAGCATCCACCAATTCATTGAAGGAATGAATGGAATGATTAGGAAAGTTGGAAAACCATTCTAAGGCAGTGTCTTTCAAGGTCCTTGGAAATAGTTTGGCTAACAGTTTATCATCAAGGACAAAGTCACTACACAAAGTTGTATAGGAATTAACATGGTTGATAGGGTCTCCTTTTCCTCCATATTTCTCAAACCGAGGCATTTCTATCCCTTATGGCATCAGGGTACATAAAATTTATAAGGATAAGGGGCTACTACGAACATGATATGTAAGTGGAGCAGATTAACCTTGGCTAATGGTGGAAAGATGATGTTGCATAGATGAAATGGTGGTAAGTAGTTGTGTAAGAAGGGGATTAGGGTATGTGGGTTAAGGTGGAAGGGAAAATGGTGATTGAGTGTAGGTGATATGAGGTGTGAAGGTGGTGGAAGGGACTTGCAATGCCACAAGAGAAGTAGGAATGCTAGTGGAAATTGGGAAAGTAGTCTGATGCATAGCTATATGGACTTGCAGATTGGTATAAGTTGGTATGGAAGCTATGGTTGAAGGGGGAGGAACTTGAGGTCCTCCTTGGCTTACAGGAATGGTTGTGAATTGGGTATTAGAAGAGGCATGTTTATTATAAATCTTGGAAATTCTCTTCATCACTTGCAAGCCATCATCACTTTCAATCAAATGATGAAGATTATCAATGGCAGGTATGGTAGTTTGGGAAATATTTTCAAGTGACAAGTCTTGTTGTAAATGTGAAAATTCTTCATGAATACTAATGACCTTGTCTTGAGGAAGATATTTTTTGTGGTTGTCAACATTCATTGGATGGAAAGGTGAAGGTATAGAAGTGGTATTGATAGGGCCTAATGCACCATTGTCCATACTAGGAGTAGGAGCTCTTGAGATCCCAACGTCCACAATGAAAGTGCTATCGTGGGAGGCCATGAGTCTAGAACTTCTTCTCACTAAAGTATTATCAACTGGGCACCAAACACTCATACAAGTACCACAAAGGAGGGGTGAATGCAAATGAAAAATAATCTAAGAGTTTGACATGCAAATAATAGAATGCTGCTAATTGTAACAAAGATCTAACTACAGAAAAGAGAAGTGCAGAAAAATGCCAAAAACGTGCTAAAAATGTTGTTTAACAAGTGTAGAGGGATTGATTCACCCTGGGAGGTGAATGAGTCCCAGTATGCAAAAAAAACAAAAATTAGAAATTTTAAGATGATTTTAATGTCCTACAAAATGCAAACAACGATGTAGAATGCAGATTTTTACTTTTTTCAATGAGATTGAATGCAAAAATGAAATCTAAATGAAGTTTTCACTAATGCGAGATAAAATGTCCTAAAATGAAAAAACAAAACAATGTACTAATTGAATGTTAATGCAAATGAAAACTAGGATGCAATATGTAAATGAAATTAGAAATGCAAAGTGCTCAAAATTTGGGTTCACCAAAATGAACCGTAGATTTTTGGCTCTTAGGACTTCTCTAACTCTTCTAGGGTTTTCACCTAAAAGGAGAGAATTAGGCCAAAAATGCAAACTAGTTCATTCAAATAATGTTATGTGTGATGTTTTCTAACCTAAATGAAGTTAACTAAATGCAATTGACTAATCTAAATGGACGAAAATGAATGCAAAAGTGAAATTAAAGTTATGTTTGAAAACACACTGTGATATGCAAATAATGAAGTAAATGAAGAAATTATGCAGAACAAAAAGAAACAGGATGAATCTGAGTGCACCTGGATAAAATGTGATGAATCTAGAGTGTTCTGAATGTTGGTTGAAATTACTGATTTTTCACAGTGGGACTCATTCGCCCAGGGTGGCGAATTAGTCCTCCTCCTGGTGAAAAATTGTCGGGAGCAAGTTTCTGTTTGTCGGGATCTAAAATTTGACAAAATTCAGATTTTCAGTCCTAAGGTGGGACTCATTCGCCACAGGTGGCGAATTAGTCCTCTCCCAAATTTTGAAAAATCAGGAGACAACTCTGCAACACCAGATCTGTGAATCACTGCTTGTCGGGTTGCCGAAGTCAATCCTGCAAAAAATGGACAAAAAACCTTCTCCAACCTTGAAATAGACTTAAGTTGACTTGAAGCACCTAGTTGACTTGTAAATCAATCTTCAACACCAAAAAGCTCGTCAAATCTGCATACCTATGTCAAACCCTTGATAATGTAAATATGAAGTAATGTCAACAACTACTTCAAGGTACTTGAATAGTGCATGAAAAGATGTTGTAAAATGCTTGAATGCTTGAATGCTTGAAATATGAGATGAAATGCTTGAATGAGTGAGGAGATGTAAAATAAGGTGAAAATCACATATTTATACACACTTTTGCCTTAGTTACCCTTTCATACCTCAACACAGGCTGACATCAAGTGATTTTGAATAAAATCCTGTAAGAAAATTTAAAATATTTTGAATTTGGGGCCAAGGGGGACTCATTCGCCACCCATGGAAAATGGGTCCCACCTAGGACCTAAAAACAAATGTCAAGAAATATGTTGTATTTAATGTTGTTTGTTGGGATAATACTCAAAAATACACTTAATTAAGCATATGAGAGCATAAAGGGGTCAAATAAAGCATGGAAAAGGGATAAATAGTGAAGATGTGCCTAGAAAACCATGAAAGCTTGTTACAAGACTTTACAACACTTCAAAATAGGACTTAGTGATGAATAAAAAGGTGATTTTTAGGTGAATTGTAATTAATAGAGTCTAGAAGAATGTATAAATTTCTTACAACACTTCACAACACCTTCACAAGATGTTATTTGAGTTTTAGTACCTAAATAAGCATGTTCAAGCCATGTTACAACATAAAATCAAAGCAACATAGTTCCAACACCATGAAAATGACAAGGGGCCATTTTTCTAAGCAATAGCATAGACAAAGCGGTGAACTCTTTGAAAAAATTCCTCAAAGAAATGAGGTCTCATGGTGATGGAATGCCATGAAAATCAAATTGATTTTGATTGTAATGGCATTCCATCACCATGAGACCTCATTTCTTTGAGGAATTTTTTCAAAGAGTTCACTACCTTGTCTATGCTAACACATTTTTCATACATGTCTATCAAAGCATTTTATCAAACAGTTCATTGCCTCTACTATGGCTAAAAGCCTAAAATAGGTGCTTTCGAACAAGCTATGGATGCTTGGAAAAAATCTATCAAAGCATAATAGAACAATAGATAGAAAGGCAATAAACTGTTTGAAAAAAATTCCTCAAAGAAATGTGGTCTCATGCTAATGGAATGCCATGACAAGCAAATTGCTATGGATTGTCATGGCATTCCATCACTATGAGACCACATTTCTTTGAGGCATTTTTTGAAACAGTTCAACGCCTTGTCTATGCTACCACATTTTTCATACATGTTTACCAAAGCATTTTATCAAACAATTCACTCCCTTGTTGCTATGGCTAAAAGCCTAAAACAGGTGTTGCTTTGAAAAAATCTATAAAAGCATAATAATAGACAAGGCAGTGAACTGTTCAAAAAAATGCCTCAAAGAAATGTGGTCTCAATGGTGATGGAATGCCATGAAAATCTGTAGCAATTTGCTTGTCATGGAATTTGTCATGTCATTCCATCACCATGAGACCACATTTCTTTGAGGCATTTTTTCAAACAGTTCACTACCTTGTCTATGCTACCACATTTTTCATACATGTATACCAAAGCATTTTATCAAACAATTCACTGCCTTGCTGCTATGGCTAAAAGCCTCAAACAAGTACTTTCAAACAAGCTATGGTTTCATGGTTTATTTTCAAGCGAAAAATCAGCATGATTTTATTCACATTTTTTTGCAGGTTATAAATGCATTTTTTTTGGCAATTTTTTTGTTTGAAATGGGAAAAAATCATTGACCAAAAGGACAAAGAGTTTTTCAAAAAATCAGGGAAAAAATTGTCTAGCCTGCATATTTTTTAAAAATCAGGATTTTTTGCAGATTTTTTCTTCTGTGGCCCACATTGCCAAATTGTCACACCCATAAATGAGTTTGAGACTCCATAATCTTTCCCCATTCCTAAATAAAAAATTTCACTATCAGCCTAAAAATGCCTCATTGATGGAACCCCCATCATAGCCTCGTCGATGGCCCAATGAAAGTAGTTAATAACCTAGTATCGGTGTAACAATACCCTATCAGGCTGCTCCTAAGGCGTCCTCCTCGATAGACTAATAGAATAAAAAAAAGCAAGCACATCGTTGTAACACATGAACATTGGTGGAACGAATGTTTGCATTCCCCCGATGGCTTGATATAACCATGGATTATCATGAACTAATATATATTGGGGGAATCAATCTTGTTTACCTTGTTCATGGGCCAAAGGTGTATTAAGGGATTGGCACCCCCTTATGGTTTAAAAAGCTACACTTCTGAGACCTAACAGATCATTCATTGATCTCATAGTTATTTTGTCATAAAACTCACAATCACAACATTTAGGACAGTCACAATGGATGTCAATGAAACAAAAGGAAAAATTTCATAGATTCACTGTTCTATATATGATCGTAATACTTTGCCTGGAGATCACGAGAGTAATTTTATAAAGGCATGTTGTGGAAAACATTTATGAAATTTGTAGACATCTTTAGAATACAATATAAAGATGGTATAGTTGAGAATCAAAATATTGAGGGATAGCCTCTTACCTGATATGAACCCATGGAATTATGGTCACTCCATGTAGAAACTATAGGCTTAACAGAGGCATCCAACTACGAAACTTTCTCAGTGAGATAGTTTAAGCAACTCATTATATGTTGGTACTCTTCATTTGACTTGACATGATTTGGAGAGGCTCTTACTAGGCATTCAACAGATGGTTGTGAAATCTCTGTTGACGAACTAGATTTCCTCTTGATACTAGTATTAGATTTAGTACAATCTAGTGCTGCCATATAATTGACAACATCTTCTACACTTTCTTCTCTATTATTGTTTTCCACCTAAAATACAATGTCAATTTCAACATATAGTCAGTTCAATAAAAATTTGAAATAAATAACACAATGTAAATTGAACCAAAAATTCATACACTTACTCCACATTTGTCCATTTTGGCCTACAACCCGCCTCGGCCAAATGTATATTCAATACTCACATTATCTCTTGCTCTCTTGCCTATGTTACTCTTTGTCAAATATTCTTTAGAACACATACTTTCTTTCAATGCCTCTCACTGTTTGGGAGATAGAGTGGAGTCTAATGTCTCTTTTCCCTCCATGATTTTTTTTTTGCAATTGTATCTAAAACTATTCATTAGAAGTCTCATCTTGTGCTTGTAATATTTTCTAGATATTTTTCAACCAACAGTGTCAAGGGAATTTTCCATTTTTTTTATAACATATTCCACATTTCTTGGATCTTGCTCTGCAAAATTTGATTTGCAGATATCCAAATGGGCCCTACATCTTATGCCCAACTCGGAGGCCCACCTTGCAACATTTTTCCCAATGGGTTCACCATCTCTTGATACCTCAACCAAGAATGGCTTCTTCCCTTCTAATATTCTTTCTTTTGAATTCCTCTATGTAGATCTATATAAATCTTGACTCAATCTTTGTCTTTTAACATAACCAGGGACATCTTCTATTTCACCACTACAAATATTTTTGGCTGATCCACTAATTCCATCAAAAGTTGTAGATGTGACAAGTGCACTCTTAGGCACATCAAATGCAAGCAGACTCTCTTCATGACTTTGATTAACCAGAACTTCATGCTCCTTGGACACATCACGTGTGGCATGAGTAGGTAGATCAGTAGTGGTCTCCGTAGATTTCACTTCATCACAACTATTCTTTTCACCAACTACATTTGTTGAATCAAAAAAGCATTTGCTTTTATGAGCTGGCAACACTGTATCTTTACTTTCTTTTTGTTTTTTCTCTGCATTTTCTCTGCACTCTTTTTCTTGCCTATAAAACAAAAAGAAATATCATATCATGTCTTATATACATAAATCCCTTGCCTATAAAATTTCATTAAAAAATATTAAACAAATAATATACTAAGTGGATTTACAACTTGCATGTTTGTCAAACCAAGACGTGATAAATATTCATTATTCATGGCCACACGTTCTTCATGAAAGCGCTCATAATCTGTCACTAGAATTTTAGCATTGTGATCACTCTCATCTAATTTGCGCCTTAAATTATTTTTCTTCATTTCCTAATGTCCAAAAAAAAAAAAATGTAACCATAACATAAATTGCATAAATACAAGTTTAGGAGGTCTCAGTTTTAATGAATAGTCATTAAAACACGTACAAAGTCTAAAGCACTGCAAAAAACAATAGTCATTAGATGTTGTGGGTATTTCAGTCAATGGATATTAAATAAGGGTGCCCTGCAGAAATGTTAGTTGCATAAAAAACTTAGCAATGTATTTGAATCAATCCATCAAATCTTTAGCAATAATGTTATCATTCATGGTTCAATAAAAAAATCTGTATTACCAAATTTTAACTAGACATGAACTTGTAGCATGGCAACCATTTTGTACAACTAAACCAATGCTTTTCTTAGGTGATAACACCATCACTAAGAAATGTCTATGGTATTTGGTGATTCTTACTTCTGTTGTTCTGTTACATAATAATTTATTCATAACATCCAGATACATTCATGAAGGGGTAGATTTCATGAAAAAGAACATATATGTTGGAGTGGACAGTGAGTTACAAGCAAGGAATGCCATGATTTGAGGACTAATTCATCAACCAACAGTGAAGAACATTTGATCAAAGCAAAAAAAAGAAATGACCTTACAGTATATAAAGATACATATGAGACAGTGATTTCTAGTGCATAAAGTCAGAAACACAAATGTTGATAAAAGTGATATCATTGTTAAAAATAATGTGAAGAAAACAAAGGATGTGATTAGCATGTAATGCCAAAATAGTGGGGATATAATGAGGAAATGCTTCTATTGCAATGGGGAATCACTATATTGATGCCTTGAGCATTGACAAAAAATAGCGATCAATCATCAAGGATTGTATACTACTACTATAAATAGTGAAGGAATAGAGAAAAAAAGACCATATCAGTGAGGAAACGAGTGCCACAGTGGGTGAAAGATCTAAGAAGTGAAGACAACAATGAGAAATACTTTCATGGAAGTGAGCATTCAATGCCAAAGTAGTTCACAAGGCAATGGTATACAATAATATTACAAAATAGGTCTAAAGATAATGCCATATGTAGGGAAGACAATGCTATTTTAGTAAAAAAGTGCAAAAGAAAACATAGAAACAATGTTTAACAATGCTTCAATGATGGATTTTATAAAGGATTCTAGAACAATGACAGTGATAAAGAACATATATAAAAGGAGTAAATAGTCCAAAGGAGCTGTCAAGAAAAGATCATTGTCAAAATAAAGAAATGATGGTATACATATTCATATTGCATACAACATTTATATATGAAAACATATTCATATTGCATTCATATATGAAAACATATTCATATTGCATCCTCATTTTTATATGAAAAAATATTCATATTGCATTCATATAGCAACTTTGTTCAACATTAAAGCTTAGAAACAAGTATTAGTCTGAAAGTCTGTGTCCTTAAAACATAAAAAAATCTTAAAACAACATAAAATTCTTACATAAAAGGTCATAAAATGGGGCTCATCAATAATCATCTGCATTTCTAGCAAGATTAGAATCCTGATCACTCGTGTCTACATCTACTTGATTTTCTTCCTCATCCTCATTTGTGACATGCAATACATTCTCTCTCCCAATTTCTTCATCAGTAATCAAAATCTCTTCTTCAAATAGTCCCTCATTGTCTTCATCCACTTCTTCGAATGTTTCTTGTAAATTATCATATTGCCCATCAAGCATTACATCAACAACTTCCATGAATTTTCATCTCGAACAAGACTTTGTTTGAATGACATATGACCAACCTAGGCTTCTTACATCATCAATTAGAAATGATTGGTTAATTTGAAGAGGGGAAACATACGGCTCATCTGTCTCTGATAAAAATTGTTGTGTATTTGCACGTACAAATCCATACTCATAAAATTGTACTGTGGATGGTTGGATCCACTTACATTTTAATAATATAGGACTATTTTCACCAAAATCCACTTGAATAATTTCTTGGATGAATCCAACATAAAATTTCTTCTCAATTTCATGAAGAAATTCAGCACTAACAAAACAATCACAATTTTTCTTTCCTTTGTCTTTTTCTTCCACTCTTAAATGAATACCATAGGCCCACATTCCACTAAAATGCGTAGCCCATAAATGTGGAGGTCATGAAATCTCACTTTCCTCTGTTGTTATATCTTGACCTTCTTCTTTTGCATCACTGATTGCATTAGCAATCCATTCTTCAAATTTTGGAAAAGAATCACCTCCAATCAA
Organism: Sequoia sempervirens; assembly: GCA_007258455.2. Lineage (NCBI taxonomy): Eukaryota > Viridiplantae > Streptophyta > Pinopsida > Cupressales > Cupressaceae > Sequoia > Sequoia sempervirens. Next base: position 12,223 of record VDFB02337600.1, read on the forward strand.
ATCATGATGTCTACGCTTTTGAGGTCGATGTTGCATCCAAGTTTGATTATCTTCTTCATATTTTCTATAGAGAATAATGATGTACAAATAGTAAGATTAATAATATAAATGTGTAAATGCAATTGAGTAAATAAATTATTGTGTAATTTTTTTTACCCATGCCACGTATTGAACGAAGATGTTTTTTGAAGAATAAAGGCATGTATTGCACTTCTTTATTGATATGATAGCTTTAAGCGACATCCATTGCCTTCTAATACTTCACCTACAACTCTCTCATCTTTTTCATCATCCCATACACATCGATTGAAATTTTTAAAATCCTTCATATATTCTATGCAAAATCCCATGGCCTCTTGCATTGAATATCCCTCAGACATGTTACCTTCTGGTTTTTCCCTAGTACAGACATTTTTTTTCAAAAACTTCATATATCATTCTATAGGATACATCCATCTCGTTCTTATTGGGCCACAATGCTCTAGTTCATATTCTAGATGTATCAAAAGATGCATAGAAATGTTAAATATTGTTGGTGGAAATTCTCATTCCAATAGACAAAGGACTTCAACAACCTCCTCCCTCAAACTATCAAAGTTTGAAGGATCTAATACATGTAAACTCATTCTCTTTAATATTAGGCCCAACCTTATAATTTCCAATCTTGGACCCTTTGCCAAACTTGATATATTTACCACAATAGGTAAAATATTCTCGATTATGAAATGATAGTCAAGGGTCTTGAGGCCTCTTAAGCTATTAATGTCAGTTTAGCTTCTGATGTTGCTACTTATATATCCAGTGGGAAAGCGAGTCTGAGACATCAACTGTAAGAATTGTGCACGTTGTTCCTTTGTCCAGACATAAGGAGCACTAGGTTTTCTATATTTTTCATTATCTTATTTTTCAACCCAAAGATTTCGACGAATATTTATTTCTTGAAAGTCTTCACGTGATGAAATAGTATTAAGAGCACCAAAAAGAGTTTCTATAATAGCATAATCTATATTTTTCTCAGTATGCATAAAGTCAACAGTATGCCTAATGGCTATATCCTTAAAGTATGGCAACTTATACAATATGCACAACTGTTTTACACCGCTTTCATTACATGGATCATATCTACTACCAACAATCCCATAATTTTCAATAAATGACATTCTTTTTTGTCCATTCTCAACAATGCAATCACCTGTTATTAGCAATGGCACTTCACGATTCTCTTCTTGACCATTGAAACATGTTTTTTGTCGATGATATGGATGATCCATTTTAAGGTAAGCATGATGTCCACAATAAATACACTTATGCAAAATTCTTGAGTGCCTCACAAAATCCTTAAAGTTGCAAGCAAGACATCCATTGTATCCATGAACAGAGAGACTAGACAATGTGCCATGTGCAAGAAGATCATGAATCATAAACAATAAGGAAGCTCTTAAAGTAAATTTGATTGAATGACCATCCCTTAAAGATTGAATTGCTTCAATTCCTTTCCATAATTCCATTAGCTCATCATATAATAGCTCTAGATAAGCATCTATTGTATCTGAAGTCACACTTTTCTTTCCTGGTATAATCAATGATAACATTAAGAAAAATGGTTTAGTTGCTAACCATGGAGGCAAGTTATAATTTATTAGAAACACTGGCCAAGTTGACCATTTAGTATTTTGATTTGATAATGGGTTCACCCCATCTAGAGCCAAACCCAACCTTATCTTACAAGGATCTTGAGAAAAATCAGGTCATCTATTATCAAATTCCATCCACGTCTTAGAATCAGTCACATATCGTTGTTTTCCATCAGTGCTCTTATTTTGGGCACGCCACTGCATAAGTTCAGCAATGTCTCTACACCTATACATTCAGAGTAATCGTGGGATTATCAAAAAGTGTCGAAGAAACTTTCTAGGAACCACAGTTGATTTCAACCATTGTTTATATCTTGGTTCATGACATTTCAGAGATTCACTCTCATTTGCAAGATTTTTGTGAAATAATACACAACCATTCACACATGTGTGGATGTTTTCATACCCCAAGTCAAGCTTACTGATTTGATTTTTACATTGACTTCATTTTGTTGGCAATGTGGAGTCAACTGGTAACAATGAACTTAATAATGCCAATAACTAATCTACACTCTCATTTGTCCAACCATGCACCACTTGCAAGTTAAGAATTTGAATGATTGTTGTCAAATGACTTAACTTGCAATTAGCATACACAGGATTTAAAGCATCGTCCATTGACTTGGCCCAATCATCGTTTAGACCCTCATTCAACATTCTATCAACTTCAAACCCTTCGTTAAACATTTTTTCCTCTTCATCTATGTTTGGTGCCACTTCATCTATGTTTGTTCCCTCTTCATCTCTCACAGTCTGACATTCTATCATATCTTCATAATAATTGTAAGCCCAAGGGCTTATACCACTATGCCCATATCTTATCATATGTTGATAAATCATATTTATTTTTTTCACCTTTCCACCAAGACAATTTTTACATGGACATGGATATTTTTCAATGTCCCTCTCATCAGCTACTCTCTCATCATATGCATGATACTGATCCATAGTCAACCTTTGACGCTCATCCATCTATAATATTATGCATTCCCATATTAATTTAGTTTCTAATTTAAATAAAAATAAATAAATCTGAAAATAGAGATACCAAAACATTGTTGAAAGTAGTCACTTTTAGTACATACCATAACAGAAAGAAGAGGATATAATGATTCATTGTTCTAAGATCTATCTTACATTCATTTGAAGTTTACCTACTGAGAATGGAATATTCCTGTGTTTCCTATCAGCTTACTTTCTGCAGTGAGGGTTTCAAATTACCTTTGAATTCGTTGTAGAGGGCTTTGTTGACTTCAAATTTGTTGCAGCAAACTCTGAATTCCTTGTGTTCCTTTTCAAAAGTCTCTAGGTCCTATCCAAACAAGCTTTATTACCCATGCAAGTGCTTCAATACCTGTCCATGAGAATACAAAAATGTCAACAACAATCCAATTTCATTCCCATGCCAACAATAATACATTTTACAAGTTGTCTGACTTATAAATATAGACAAGTTATGTAAACCACTAGATAAATAGCATTTAAAGGTTTTTCGTCTCTGACTTATAATTGTAATCAAGGGATTTCTTTTAGGTTTGATTAGGAGTGTTAGCAATAAATCAATAAAGACAATGAAACCCAAAGATCTTACAAAACACAAAGGAAGCAGAATACAAAATGATTATACCTGATTGCCGAGACTTCCATGATTCACTTTTGTAATACCTTCTTGCTTGTTGGATGATGTTGCCCTCAGATTCGTCGTGCGAGCAAATCTGCAAATGCCTAAGTCCTACACCAAGCTTTGAAGGATTTATGCTATGTCTAAATGCCTATGACTATGACAATGTCTAAACTTGATCAAATATAAATACTAAATAATGCCAAGTCTAAGAATGCAAGTGAGTAAAATGCCTATAAAATGTCAGCGTGCCTATGTGTAATTGAAAAGTGAGAGGAAAATGGCATTTTATAGAAAATACCATTTCAAATGGACGGGCAAGATTAATTGATGCTGAGAAACTAAAATGAGAGGTCCAGATTAAACCTGAGAATCCCTAATTAGGGTTAGGGAAAATTCATTAATCAGATGGTCAAGAAAATGTCTCAGATAATCGGATCGACGGTGGAGAATAAATGAGGAAATTAATTAAAGAAATAAAGATTTTTGAAAAATCAAGAAGATAAGATTTCCTGATTTGTGAGATTTGAAAAATCAAGAAGATAAGATTTGGACTGAAGATCAGATTTAGAAAATCAAGAATCTGCCCGATTACTTGATTTTTGGAATGTTAGTTACTAATTTGAATTAAATTAATTCAAATTATGGATTTTATGAGACAATAAATAATCTTTTTCAGATTATTTACCAAAAGGGACTGACAGTTAAGATTGTGATGACATTTTAAATAATTGATTTATTTAAAATGAGAGGAATATTAAATTGGCAATTAAATAATTAAATTTAATTATTTAATTTAGAAGATAAGATTAATTAATTAAATAAATTAATCAATTTATTTAATTAAGACAATTAGTGACATTAAATAAATAAATGTAATTCATTTATTTAATAATCGAGGAAAATTAAATGCGAAAGGAAATTAAATAAATTAAAGAAATTTATTTAATTAAAGGAAGACAGACAATTAATGACATTATTTAATAAATAAATAAAATTTATTTATTTAATAATCATGAAGAATAAATGACATGAATTAATTAAATAATTATGAATTATTTAATCAATAGTCGAATGTGGACCAAGGACATAATTAAATGTCATAATTATGCTAGGACGAAAGTGGTAAAAATGAAGCTTGCAGGCCTAGGTCATTTTTAGGTGTCTACAATAATCTATTTTTGAGTTCAGCTAATACAACTATTTTTTCGGTTTGTTTTCATGGTTGTTACTCATGTAACTTGTACTTTCATATCCCTTTGAGCTTCTTTATGTATTTCTTTCTTTTGCATTGGCTGTGTTATGAAAGTAAAACTTGAAAGTGCCCCTGCTGATAAGATTTGAGTATTTAGTTGTTTACTTGTTTTTGTGATATTTGACTTTTGAGTCTTAATATATAAGTCCATATGTTTATCTAGATTGATGTAGATCTTTCAAATTCTAGATACTTAAATCCAAAACATGATTGAGCCTTGAAAGTGGATTGATCCACATATAACATTATGGTGAGTGCTAGAATGTAATGTTCATTATGGGTCATGAATGAGTGGAGGTGACACAAAATATTTAAATATACCAATAACAGTCATATGGTGTTAATCAGTTAATGTAAATGTGACATAAGGATTTATTATATATAAGTGAGTTGAAGGCCGGGAGTATTTTGTCTGATTGTCAAAGAGGACAAACTTAACATAGCCATACACTCATAATTGATTTTGGATCACAAGTGTTTGTGTTCAAAATCATCTCTTAGAAGTACATGATATATATCTTCTACAAGTATTTCAGCACGCTACAAGTATTTCTTGACAAGCTTATCTCTAGGTTCACCTAACTTAGAATTACATGCCAGATGCTACTATGTTTTTTCCTTGGTGAGTTAGTTGTGTTCCTTTTTGTTCATAAGGAATATCTTTGTAATTAATGTGGGTTTGTATCTTTTGATGTGCATCCATTTCAGGTTTGCAATCAAATGGATTCTAGAGAGGTTGTGTTTGGTGGAGGCTCATTAGGTAATATTTTGGAGTAATTCTTTAATTGGAAAATATATCCTTATTTTCTATAATTTTATTCTATTTGGTAGAGTGGCTCTGGGGATAAGGATTTTAAATGTTTACACAACTCTTTGAAGAAGTCATGCTTTCTTTATAAGGGTGTCTCCAAAATTTACTTCCAAATTACCATGAGAAATCCCCTAAAAATTGTGGTTATAGGAGGGTGTGGGAGGTGTACTCAGTGAATACGATGTATATGTTGTCCAGAAAACAACTAAGTTGGTTCCTGCAAAAGTACTTTGGAAAATTCGACTGAATAGATATGCATGCATTAGCAGTTTCAAGTGTAGCAGAGCCTATTCAATCATGGGCAATGTTAAGAGATTCATTTGTCTCTCTAACAAAGAGTTTTTTCAACCATTGCAAATTTGCAACTAGCTTGAAATGGTATCTTCATTATTGAAGAACTAGCATTCGTCTTGTCATAATTCTTTGGCAGAACTGTAGTAACATGGGGATATTGTAAATAATATTATAAATTAAAGGATTAACATTGATCTGGTCAAGCTAGGTAATGAACACCATATATATGTGGTATTTGTCTTCTTGGAGACAACAAGCTTTATTCAATTATCCATTACTGATTCTTATTCTCTCTTATTTTTTGGTACGATCTATGCATTCTATTTTTCATTATGCTAGTTGTTAGAACTGAAAAATTTCAGATTTTTCACTAGCCTCCACATTCCAAAGAAATTCATCACATTTTAATTTTATGATCAACACAAATTGTTGAAATTTTTGTGACAAGATCCATTTTTTAGCCCACATTTCCAAATTGTCACACCCATAAATAAGTTTGAGACTCCATAATTTTTCCTAAGTAAAAATTAGCACTATCGGCCTAACAATGCATCATCGGTAGAACCCCCATCATAGCCTCGTCGATGGCTCGATGAAAACAATTCATAACCTAGTATCGGTGTAACAACACCCTATCAGGCTAACTCCTAAGGCGTTCCCCCAGATAGACCGATAGAGTCAACAAAAGTAAGCGCATCGTTGTAACACATGAACATCGATGCAACGAATGTCTACAATCCCCCGATGGCTTGATATGATCATAAATTATCAAGATTTATTATATATCGAGGGAATTAATGTGTATCAAGGTAATATATTTTGGTGTCTCGCTGATAGACTGAAGGAAAATCGTTCATCGGTGGAGAGGGTGGCTATCGGTGGAATAAGGATTGCAGTCTCACCGATACAACGATGATGATTGATTGCTAACTAATGTGACATCTCAAGGCATCATCGAGATATTTAAAAAAAATTCTTCCCCCTAATGACAAGACTGAAATGGGTGGTTTATTTACGAGCCAGAGTTGAAGTGAATAATATCACAAGTTGATCGCATAATTGTTGCACAGTCTGGAAGATTTCACTGAGGACAAAAGAAGAAAGGAAAAGCTTGGAGTTCTCATGTAGCAGAAACAAGTGGAGGTGAGACCCAAGTAAGTACACCAATCTCAGCTAAGAAGTTGTATTTTTCAAAAGATTAAGAATTTGAACAATGGAGGAAAATGTAGAAAAACCCAAAGCTAAGAAACAAAAAACTGAGAGGAGACTCTTGAATCAAGACCTGATAGATCAATGCCTTGGGGCCAAGACCAAGGAGGGGTTCTCAAATGAATGCTTTAATGGATAGATTATGAGATAAACATAAAGGCTTGGGGGATATTTGGACACCATGATGCAGGTATGATCTTTTCATGTATCATTATAGGAAACAATTTAGGTTTCAGCCAGTCTACAATATGTAGAGGTTGAACTTGGGAAGACTCGTGGTGCCCAATGTGTTCATAAATGTAGAATTAATTAAAGCTTTGGCTAGCAGATATAACCCCAAGAGGAGAACTATCCAAGCACATAATGGGGCTAACATGCTTGTTATTTTTAAGGATTTAATTTCTAATGTGTTTCAATTGGAGTGTCCTATGAAATTTCCATTCACAATTAGAGATCTCTTGATAGAGTATCACCATATGGATACCAGCTACAAATGATGAAAACTATCTGTAGATAGGGAAAAAACAATTTTTAGTGTGTTGAAAACAATAAACTAATTAAATCCTATCAAGCACAATAGAGTACAAAACAACATGAAAATCACAATAAGAAGCACAAATGCAAACCGATCTCCATGCTAAACTCGATTTATCTCCATTGCTCTTCTCCACCTGCATGAGAATGTGAGATTTTGAAGGGTTGACAATGGAGGAATGTTGGATACTCATTCCTGCAGCATAACAACTTGACAATGAAAATGAAAAATGGAGAGAATGATAGATAGAGATGGAAGACTGATTTTAATAGAGTCTAGATGCTAGACGAATCAACCCCCTAAATGTATTGCGAGAGGATGTATTTATAGAGCTGTGATGTTGATGAAGATAAGATTTGACAAGATTCAGTAAGGATTTGATTTTTGACAAAAGAGGAAATACAACGAGATGAGATAAGATGTCAAAAAAGATAGAAAGATTTCATTTCCTGTTTTAAAGGAAATAAATCTTGAAAAAGATGAGAAGGATAATTGATGAATTATCTAATTAAATAAAATAATTAGATACACATGAGTTTCAATTTTGGAAAGAAAGTGAGAAGATATTTTTTAGATTTTATTAATTAAATAAATGTTTGATTTATTTAATTAATGTTAAATTTACTATTTCACTAATTAAATAATATAAATTATTTAATTAACATTAGAAGAATGAATAGAAAGGATTTAATTAATTAAATAATATAAATTATTTAATTAACATTAGAGGAATGGATGGATTATGCATAGGAAGGGAATAAATGAAATTAGTCAAATAAATAAGATTTATTTAACTAATTAGATGATGACATGGGTACCTAGGTAAAAACATGCCACAAGATGCCTAAATGATGAGACAAGTGTTGTAAGAGGACATTTTTGGGTGTCTACATTTTTCCCCTCTTTGAGATGATGTTCGAGATGATGAAATTTGTGTCAAGTAACATCATTTCAAAGAAGCTAAGGTATGGGTAAAAGAAAATGGATGGTGAAGGAAAGATACGATAATGATGATGAGATGATGATGCCCCCTCGAGAAGATAGGCGGGTTGGAAAAACATGGGTAGGCTTTGGAAATGAAAGGGATGGGTCAAGAACTAAAGATGAAGGAATGGATAGAAGAAGTGAAAGATGCATTATGCTGCAATGAAAGTGAGCAACCATGATGTTTGATTTAGCACTATGCATTATGCACCAAGGTATAAGGACCAAGGTGACGATGTGTCTCGTGCCCCAGCGTAATACAACCTTGTCTAGATACAAGATATGAATATTAGCTGGAATAAGTCAGATTTGATGCAAATGCAAAAAAAATGATAACACACACAAGAAATCAAGCAAGCATGCACAAATGATACAACAACAAACAAGGTATTGCCCCCATCAAGCTATAAACCGGTGAGTAATTGATTGATTGATTGATGATGATAGTGTTGTCATTGCGGGGAACAACATATCCCTAGATCAACACAAGGATGACTGATAATTGACTAATTGACTTTGATTGATTGGGCTTACAACAAGATTAGGATCAAGACCAAAGGATGTGATTGGATAATTTGACAAGATTGATCGACTTGATTGGTATGGATTAAGGACTGACTTGCATTTGGATTATTGCTTGGATTTTTGACATTTTATGATTTTTTTGGCTTTTTGAAATGTTTTGATTTTTTTGGACTTTTGAAATGTTTTGATTTTTTTGGAATTTTGAAATGTTTTGATTTTTTTTGGACTTTTGAAATGTTTTGATTTTTTTAGACTTTTGAAATGTTTTAATTTTTTTGGACTTTTGAAATGTTTTTATTTTTTTGGACTTTTGAAATGTTTTGAGGTGTCAAAGGATGAAAATTTGAGTAGCCTTTGTGCTAGATACCAATGACAAGGGGAAAACCAAGTCTAGGTGCAAGGTTGGGTGATGGGGTAAGAGATAAAAGGATCATGATAGATGGATGGATGGTATGGATGTATGCTTCATAAGAGAGCAAGGATGTGATCTCCAAAGACTATGTCGCATAGGAATAACATGCCCCATTCTAGGTACAAGACTTAGGATTTTTCTAGACAAAAATTATGACAACAGGATAATGACATGATTGGTTTAGATAGGATGAGGTATGCCAAGAGATACCCAAACATGTTTCAACCTTTGCCCCTATATCTTCCCCAAGATCAAAAGAAGAAGGGTGGATGAATGGACTCAATATGGTAGGTATGTATGAATGGACTAAGATGGTAGGTAGGATGGAAATGATATGACATGAACATGATAGGTTGGATAGATAAGACATTGTGCCCCCAAGTGTAAGTGACATAGAAGATCAACCTACACATGACACCTATTTGCCAGGTTTTCATCATGGTACTTATCCAGGGCGCCTGTTTACCAAGTTTTCACCGTTGGACGAAGGGATTTCTCTTTACTTTCTTTTTTTTTGACTTTTTGACTTTTGGATAGGAGGGACTCAAGTGTTTAGTTGCATGAAAGGTGATAGTCCCACGAGGGATGGATGTCATTGCATGGACCATTTCAAATGCCATTATGCTCATAGATGTTGGTAAGGGATGACATGAAAGGGAGATGGAGTAGGTAGATGATGGATTATGATGTGGATTATGATGTGTATTATGTAGGGAAGATGATAGGGATTATATGGGACTTATGAAAAAGATGAATGGGGAGGCTTAGCCAAAAGCATGGATCATAGGAAGATGGTGGGGGAGATATGTAGGATAATGAGTGAAGGATGAGGAGGAGTTATGTGGATTTGTTGTGAAATAGAAGGGAACCATGACCAATGGTTGCACACACTGTGATAAACGTTGAAGCTTTTTATGTGGACGGGGTGTAGGAAGCAATGAAGATGCTTGCTTAGGAGATGGGTGATTTAGTGATTTAGGTACCCACGTAGACTTAGTATTTTTGTGACTATTATTTTGCTTGTGGGTGTTAGGAATTTGAGATTTTTGAATGGAATGTGCATTTTGGATGGAAGGGGATGGTTGGGATTTTTGTGATGTGGATGCCTCGTTTGACTTGATTTCTATTTTATTAGGTACCCAAACCATTTTGTTTTTAGACTTTTCTTTTGGAGGTATGGGCTTATATAGCATTTTAGATGTACTTGGCTTTGACATTTTGCAATTGTATGCTAAGACATTAGGACCTTTAAAGTTTTTGATGTTATGTGTAGAGGCATCCAAATTTTTATTTTGGAATACCTTGGGTTTGGTGGAATGAGTGGAAGCTTTATTTTTAGACAACGTGTGCATTGATTGGTCATGATTAAGATGTTTAGAGGATTTATGGATAAATGGATAAGAGGATTGAATGGTAGGGATATTAGGTGTTGGGAGTAATGGTGGTAAAGTGGATGGAGGGATATTAGGAGTTGGGAGCAATGGTGGTAGAGTGGATGGAGGGAAGTGTATGGTCACATGCTTTTGACATTTGTAGGATGATGGTGGTGGAATTGCAACATGTGTTTTAGGTGTATGATAGGCTTCATGATGGAAAGTGTACTTAGGAGGCATGGAAGAAGTACCAACATCTTGAGATTGGTGTCCTTGGGGTGTATGTCCAAGGCCATAAGAGCATGAAGGGACTTTGACATGGATGGGATCCAAAATACCTTGTTCATGAAGGTCTAAACCTTTACCTTAGTGGTTCATGTTTTGGATTATGCAATGGACAATAGGACTAGGTGTAGGTGGAACACTAGACACAAGTTCCTTATTGGATGGAGAAAATGAAGCAAGGGAAGATAATGGTTGTTGTTGTTCTAAGGAGGAACATTCATGAATGAGGGTGGAAAGACCAACAGGATATGATGGAGGAATTGCAATGGGGTCAATGGTGGGTGATGGAGGATCATTAGGATCTTGATTAGCATTGTGTTCACTTAGATCTAAGGTATTTGTTTGATCTTCTATGTGTGCTTGGGAGGCACTTGTCTCATCAAGGGAAGTGGATGTTGATGGATCATGGATAGGACTCGGTGGAGGTGAATTTGGAACATCTTTCTCATGGATGGGTACAAGAAAAAGTTTCTCATGGATAGGCTCTTCATCATTATGGATATCATCTTGATCATAAAAAAGATATAGATTATGGATAGGTTGGATGAAGATGATTTGATCTTGATTAGGACTAGGGCTTTATGTTTCCACATGCTTGGGAGTATACTCTTGATATAACTCTTGGGTTGCTTGAATGGAAGTGGAAAGTGATGACTCTTGAATAGGCTCGACATGTTCTAGATGGTCAACAACATAGGAGCATGAAAAAGGGTGACTTGGACTTACGACGGGAGAATCTTGAATTGGCTCAAGGGGTTGTGGATGACATGGTTGACTTTAAGGACTTGGTATGATGTTTGAGGACTCTTTTGTATGTTGAAGTATATGTGTTGAATGACATGGCGACAATTGATTCCTTGCTTGTAGCCCTTGGGTCATATCCTTTATAGGTGGATGGGTGGATTTAGGTAATGCCATCAATTTATTTTTTAAATATCTAAATGTAGGGAATTGATTTGATGGAGGATTAGATGATGATGGGGGTAATGAACAGTTTGATCGGTTAGAAGGTAAAGAGGCCAATGAATTAGGAATCAGACATGGTGGCTTATGGATAGGAATTTGATTGGATGGTGGTAAGGGTGCATGAACTAGATTGGTGTTCCCCTTGTCAAAGGTGGAATTAAGACTTAAAGGCTCTTGATTTTGTTGCCAAGGTGGACTTTGGATCCTATGTTCTTGTTGTGATAGGAGTGGACATGTTGATGTGGAATTGTCATGATAGGCAAATGTGTTAGGTTGGCATGATGATGAAGGTGACACATAGGATTTTGGTTGAATGTGTTGAGGTTGAAATGGTGTTTGGACTTGTTGTGATATGATTTGTTGTTGTGATAATGATGGAGGGGTTGTATAGGATAATGATTGTTGAGAGGTGGATTGGTATGGATAAGGGTTGACATTAGAAGACGTGTGATAGGTTGATGAAGGGGTAACATGATATGTGGATGAATGAGGTTGATATGATGATATAGGTGACACATAGGATTGATGCGAAATTTGTTGATGTGGTGATTGGACTTGATGATGTGCTTGTTTGATTTGACAAGTGGCCATGAGGTATTGGATTTGAGCTATGAGTTGTTGCATTTGATGTGATTGGTTGGTTTGAAGTTCTTGGATCATGTCATGGAATCTGTGAATGAGTTGTTGAGGTAAAGGTGCTTGACTTGTTTTAGCCACATGAAGCATTTGAACAAGCTCTTGTGCTATCTTCCAATATTTTCATGGTGTAAAATGATGTTGATTGGATTAAAGAGATGATGATTATTAGGATATGATATGGAATGACAAGATTGGATGATTTGGATGATGTGGCAAGTGTTTATTGGAAGTTTGACTTGGGCACTATCAAACACAATATGCCACATGTAAATGCATGAAAACACACACCAAACACAATGATAAATTTGTCTTTGAAGATTAAAAGTTATGATTAAGCAAACACTTGAATACACAACCACAAGCCTTATGACTAGTCAAGTGGGGTATGGCCAATTAGGTCTCAAATTGGTCTACACAAGGTTGACTAAGGATGATTTGAAAGCAAAATCCTACCACACAGTCGAGAGAAAGGGGTAACCCACCCTTCACCTTCACTTCCCAAAGGTATAAAGTTCTTTGGGGCTTAGCCAAGAGTGACAAGATTTCAACTCCCAAACAAGCATGTATTTTGATTCACACTTCGATTGAGGTCGTCCCCAGGGGTGATGAAATCCCCTAGCAGGCCTCCTAGGAAGGGTTTGACAAAAGCAAACCAAGTGAGGTGTTTGTGATCACACACACACTTGATTCACACTCGCAGTGATTAATTAACCCTTAGAAAGGAAATGTGTGTAAGAAAACAATAGAAACACTCATTCTTTTTAACCCCAAATCAAGATGTGTGATTAAAGACAAGTTGTTTTAAGCCGAATTTCAAATATGTGATCAAACAAGATTGATTTTATGCCCCAAATTGAAATGTGTGACAAGCAATGATCAATGAGAAATGAAAGATTAGAATGTATGCACCTGATTATTTGCTTTCCAATTTGATGTGTATGACTGATGTCAACATTGTTCCAACTCCTTAGATCCCCCCTACAAGCCAAAAAATCGAGAAAGACCAAGTAACTTGCATAAAAGTAAGCTACTTCTTCAAGAAAAATTTCAATGCGAAAATCATCTCTACATACAGATATGCCTAAGATTAAAGAACATTCTTTAGCCACTAAAGACAAGCCCGTTGTTGAAAAGAATTGGCTAGAAGAATTAGGCATAGAAGAAGAACAAGATGAACCAGTCTTCATGGATGAACCTGGTTATGCAAATAAAGAATCTCATGCTGATTCCTCAGATGTACAAAGTTTAATTTTGTTTGATAGTGATTCTTTTTCCTCTTCTAGTGAGGATGATATTTCTTTAAATCTTTCTAACTATAAAGTTTTAGAAGAGACTGAACCTTGGGAGTCTATGAAGAAACTCTAAATGGATATTGAAATGCAGGATCTCGTTTCAGAAAATTTGAGGCCAGAACAAATGCGTCCTTATGCCTCAAGTGGATATATTCTGAACATTGAAAAATTGGTCAATCCTTATGAAGCTATCTGTACCTGGACTGATACTTTAGAAAATTTGTTTGATAGAAACGGTACATGGACTGAACCTGCAAAAGTGCTTTACTCTGTCAGACTCATGGCTGGAAAATTGAGAAACTGGTGGAATAATCTACCATACATAGGCCTAATGCCTAAAGTAACTCCTACTTCTTCTATAGATCCTGTTTTAGTTGATCCGAATAATATAGGAAAGGATGACATTATTCAAGCTGGTTTTGATGAATTCAAATGGTTATTAACAGATCTTTTCTGTGATGACATATCAAATCAAGCCCTAGAAGCAAATAAGATTTTGCAATCTATGAAGCTTAAAAACTTAGCCAAGTTTGATGCTTATAATTGCATGTTTGAATCCTATATGGTTGCTGCAGATAAGATGCATGACTTAACCACTAAGCAGTACTATTTAAATTCTCTTCCTTGTGGTTTAGGAGCATGGGCTTAGGATTATATTATCAGGAAGGATAATAAACAGCTTGATGATGTGAATTTTCCTACTGTTAAAAGATTGATCAGATATAAATTAGAGAAACAATGTCTCTTAGGTTCTCTACAAATGAATAAGGAAGAATACAATTACACTTGTAATTTGAAAGAATTCTGTGATCTTCCTTCGATCAATCAGCTGAAAGATTTTCAGCAGTTAAAACAGTTCAAAAAGAATAAATGTGGAAGTAGATGTAGATGTAAGAAGTGCTCAAAGCACGGTTACCATGAAGGAGAGTTTACTTTTAGAAGAAGTAAACATGGTCATTCAAGAAAAAGGAATTTTAAAGCAATTCCTTATAAAAGGAGATCCCGCAGACCTCCTCAATTTTTGGTACATAAGAAGGATCATTCTGCCCCAAAACATATAAAATGCTTTATCTGCAAAGGACCTCATTATGCCACAAATTGTCCAAAGAAATTAAATCCCGGTACAAAGATTTATGCAGCCTTCGAAAGGGACAACCCAGATTGGGAAGTGGTCAGGAGCAGCCATTATACAGATCTTCAACAATTTTATGAAATAGTTGAAGAGGTTCCTGAATCAAATTTCATGCTGAAATTTAAGGGTTTAAAAGATAGAAATAGGCATTCAAAAAATTTGTCCATTTCTAGTTCTTCGTTTGAGCTATCAGACACTAATGAAAATTTTCTTGTTTCATTATTGAAATCCAATTTATCTGATTTAAAGATTCAGATACAGATTGAGAAATCTAAAGACCCTTACAAATTAGCAGGAACCAGAGAAGAAAGAAAAAAAGCTGTTCACCAACATCTTTCTAGACTAAAAAGTTTAGAGACAGATAAAGTAGAAACTGAAAAGCAGCTCAAATTGTAGCAGAAACCTTCCCAGAAGGATGAATCAGAACATCATGGGTACAAAATACCCCCCTGGCAGAAGAATACAGAAAAACCTTCTTCATCCAAACACAGATCCTCCTCCGATGATCCTGATATTATAGGTATTTTTAAGAAATTTGATCTCTTATTAAATGATACTGCAGATTGTAAGAGACTTCTTCTTAAACAACAAAAAGAGATCAGAAATCTCTCTGCGGAGGTGGGAGAAATTAAAGATTTACTGTTCAAAGTAGATCAAGAAAATAAATCTGCAGATTCAGAAGCCAGCAGCAGCGGCAATAGCCTCATACATAAGAGAAAAGAAAGCTCTTGCTCTTTACTTCTAGCAAACCATGGAAACTATATAAGAGTTAATTTTTGCTTCCCTGGTTATAAGAAAATCCCACTTGATGCTTTTGTGGATACAGGTTCTTCCAGGTCATTGGCAAAAACTAATGCCATCCCTCCTCATTACTGGAAAGATAGAAAAGATATTCCACAGAGCTACGCCATTAATGGTGAAAAGATCAAAATGGGAAGATATGCTCAAGATGTCCATATTGAAATCATGGGTAAAACCTTTATTACTGATTTCATTGAATACAATGATTTAGAAGATGATGTTCTTCTAGGATTTCTATTTCTAACCAAATAT